>QRFJ01001183.1:0-195656 GCA_006176705.1 Cocos nucifera
CACTAGAAATCATTAATCATGGAGATTTTTGCATCTCTACAGAGAAGTGTAGGGATCCGAGAAAATAGTGGAAGCTAATTTATTTAAAAATAAAATTTTTAAATAAATTGGTCAAGTCATAATTACAGTATCTAACTAGAATCTTTGACTCTCTACAGAAAAATGTCTGCGTCCAAACCCATTAGCACGTATCCTGGACACACATAGACTGACCGGACCCAATTATAAAGATTGGCTCAGAACTACAAAATTATTTTGGGTTCCAAAGAAGTTAACCCATGTTTTGGACCAGGACCTCCCACCTTACCAGTCCGTCCATCCACTTGAACAGAGAGCATCTCTGAAAAATGGATAGACGAAGATAATAAGGCCAGATATTACATGTTGGGCTCGATGTCTGATGAGCTCCAGCGCCAACATGAAGATATCGGGACTGCTCGCCAAATGTTGGCTCACCTACAGGAGATGTTTGGTGAACAGAGTCGCGCAGCCAAATATCAAGTCACGAAATGACTTTTTAAGGCTAAGATGCATGATGGGCAGTCAGTCCAAGATCACTGTCTGATGAATGATCAAGGACATGGAAGAGCTTGAGAAGCTCGGTGTGAAGTTAGACTTGGACCTGCAGAATGATATTATTCTGCAATCCTTGACTGATGCATATGGGCAATTCATCATGAATTACCACATGCATAAACTTCAAAATTCCTTGGCCGAATTAATGAATATGCTGGTTACCGCTGAGCTTTCTATGAAAGGTTCTAAAGGCTCAGTTCTTGCTATGGAACGGACTTCTTCCAAAAGAAAGTCTTATGGAAAGAAAAAGAAGTCTGCTAAAAAAGCAAAAGGTGGAAGGAACAAAGAAGAAGAAGGCAGAGCCGAAGAAAAAGGTCGATGTCAAAGGAAAGTATTTCCATTGCAACAGCGACGGCCATTGAAAGCGAAACTGCCCTACTTACCTGGCCACCCTGAAGAACAAGAAGGAAGGTCCTTCTGGAGGTATGCTCGTTATTGAGTCTAACCTTACGATTTCTTCTGCATCCAGTTGGGTGCTTGACTCTGGTTCTAGTGCTCATCTGTGCACTTCCATGCAGGGTCTTGAGGATAGCAGGAGGTTGAGGGATGGAGACATAATCCTACGCATCGGTAATGGAGCAAGAGTTGCTGCAGTAGCCATGGGAACATATCCCTCTTCGATTACCATCTGGTTTAGACTTAGTTTTGAAAGACTGTTATTATGTGCCTGCAGCTAGCAGGAATTTGATTTCTGTTTCATGCTTAGCACTAAGAAGGCTATGTGATTACCTTCTTTAAGGACCATTGTAACATTCTTTATGAAAGAAATAAAATTGCAAATGGTTTTTTATTAATGATCTTTATCAGCTACATATTGATGTACCTATTCTAACTATCGAGCAAAATGTGAATGCCAAATGACCTAGGGATAGTCCAAATGATAGATATCTATGGCACCTGAGATTAGGTCATATAGCAGAAGATAGGATCAACAAATTGGAGAAAAATGGGCTATTGAGTCCATTGACTTCCGAGTCATATCCAACTTGTGAATCTTGTCTTCAAGGCAAAATGACTAAACTCCCTTTTGTTGGACATGGGGAAAGGGCCACAGATCTCCTTGCCCTAGTACATACTGATGTGTGCGGCCCATTTGATGTGCCGGCTAGAGGCAATTTTGTCTACTTCATTACCTTTACCGATGATCTGTCTAGGTATGGGTATGTGTATCTTATGAGACACAAGTCTGAAGCTTTTGAAAAGTTCAAAAAAATTCAGACATGAAGTAGAAAAATAAACTGGAAAACCCATTAAGGTTCTTCGATCAGATCGAGGAGGTGAATACCTTAGCCGAGAATTTCTAGACTATCTCAAGAAAAATGGCATAGTCTCTCAATGGACTCCACCAGGAACACCTCAACTCAATGGAATTTCAGAATGGAGAAATCGGACTCTATTGGATATGGTTCGATCCATGATGAGCTTCACAGACCTCCCTGATTTTCTTTGGGGACATTCATTGTTAACTTCAATTTATCTACTGAATAGGGTTTCCTCTAAAACCGTTCCTACCACACCGTATGAGATATGGCACGGTAAGAAACCAAGTCTGAGTCATCTCAGAATTTGGGGTTGTCCGGCTCATGTCAAAAGACAACAAGCGGACAAGTTAGAGTTTAGGTCCTTCAGAGCTCGATTCATAGGATATCCTAAAGAGTCATTAGGATACTATTTCTACATTCCAGAAGACCACAATGTGATTGTGAGTCGACATGCCATCTTTTCTTGAAAAAAATAGTTTATTCAAGATAGCGGCATTGGAAAGCAGATTAAGCTTGATGAGAAAGTCTCACAAGTAAACGAGCTAAGGACCAATTGGAACCAAATCAGGTTGAGCCAATAAGAACACTACCTCCTCCACCTCGTAGATCGGAAAGAGTTTTCCGTCCCCCTGAAAGATACTTAGGTATTATTTCAGAGAAGTAGAGAAAAATTCCTCGTAGGTAATGGTGCTCATGGTGATGATCCCAAAACCTACAATGAGGCGATATCAGATATCGACTCCGAGAAATGGCTAGAGGCAATGCAGTCAGAAATTGACTCGATGCACTCAAACCAAGTCTGGACCTTGGTAGATCCACCAGAAGGTATAGTACCTATTGGGTGTAAATGGATCTTCAAGAGAAAGATTGGTGCAGATGGAAATGTGGAGACATTCAAGGCTAGACTAGTGGCAAAAGGTTATAGTCAACGCGAAGGCATTGACTATCAGGATACCTTTTTTCCAGTGGCTATGCTAAAATCCATCCGCACATTGCTTGCCGTTGCAGCCTATTTCGATTATGAAATATGGCAAATGGACGTGAAAACGACATTCTTGAAATGGATATCTTGAGGAAGATATCTATATGGAACAGCCGCTAGGTTTCACATCCAGTGATACTGATCACAAGGTTTGCAAGCTGCAAAGGTCCATATATGGACTTAAGCAAGCATCTCGGAGCTGGAACACTCATTTCAATGATGTGATCAAAATGTTTGGTTTCATCAAAAATGAAAAGAAACCGTGTGTCTTCAAAAAGGTCAGTGGGAGCGCTGTTGTCTTCCTCGTATTGTACGTGGATGACATCCTCCTTATTGGGAATGATATTTCCATGATGACAACAGTCAAATTATGGTTGTCCAAGGAATTCTCCATGAAAGACCTAGGTGAAGCATCCTTTATTCTAGGAATTAAGGTCTATAGGGATAGACCGAATAGGATGCTAGGACTTTCACAGAAGATGTACATAGAGAAAGTACTAAAGAGGTTTAGTATGGAAAACTCTAAGAGGGGATTAATACCCTTCAGACATGGTATTCATCTTTCCAAGAAGATGTGCCCTAGCACACCTGAGGAAATAGAACGCATGAGCAAGATCCCTTATGCTTCTGCAATAGGGAGCCTCATGTATGCCATGCTATGTACACGACCTGATATAGCCCATGCTGTGAGTGTCACAAGCAGATATCAGTCAAATCCAGATGAAGAACACTGGACTTCTGTGAAATGTATCCTTAAGTACTTGAGAAGAACTAAGGATATGATGTTGGTCTTTGGTAATGGAGAACTCCAAGTTCAGAAATACACAGACTCAGATTTCATGTCCGATATAGATGATCGAAAGTCAACACCTGAAAGTCTATTTGTGTGCAATGGTGGTGCTGTCAGCTGGAAGAGTTCCAAGCAAACGGTGATAGCAGATTCCACCATGGAAGTAGAATATATCACTGCATCAGAAGCTGCGAAGGAAGCATTCTGGTACAAGAAGTTTGCTACAGAAATTGGAGTAATGCCATCAGATGCCATTCCTCTAACTGCAACAACAATGGCACCATAGCCCTTGCTAAGGAGCCAAGTCTCACCAGAAATCCAAGCACATTGAACGGCGATACCACCTCATCCGCGATTACCTCGAGAAGGATTATGTTGAGGTCAAGAGAGTCAACTCCACAGATAATATGGCAGACCCACTTATAAAGTCGTTGGGCCAACAGAAGATCGAAGCCCATCTTGAGAAGATGGGACTTAGACTTGTAGCCAATTGGCTTTAGGATAAGTGGAAGATTGTTAGATATATGTGCCCTAGAAGCCAGAATTGGCTGACACTTGTAATACACTTCTAGGGGCAAAATTATAATTTTGACTAAATCAATAAAATGGATTATTTTCTATCACATATGTGTATTTAGTGTCTGTGATACATCCTTTGAGTTAATGGTAATGATAATTCATATTTTCAAGAGTTGAAAATTTAAGACATGAATAATCATTATTAACTCATAAAATGCTTCCGACCATAGGATCATCATGAGGATGGTGATTGATCTGGAAAGGTTGGTGTACAATCGCTTCTCTTTAGTAGATGAGTCTTGAGTCTACGGTGTGGAGACATTGGAGCGAGAGTACAGGTACTCGTTAGAGAACGAGGGCACTGAGCGTGACCACCTCGAGTAGTCATTAGGAAGTCTACCTTCTCGTCAATGACTGACTCGATGCTGCAGTGGTGTGTCTGGTTCTTTGACCTGAGGTGCATCGTAGTTCACCTTGAGGGTGTTATAGTTTGACTACACCATTACTCGATCTCCTAGCCATATGGAATCCTGAGGTGTATGTTGGCTATAGCATGTTCATTGTAGGAACTGGATTGCATCAAGATGGAATCTATCTACCTCGGTGGTAGAGGAGCAGCCCTATGATGATCATGAGAATCAAGTCCAGAAGTCCATGGCCATGGTAGAGTGAAATAATAGAAAGAGTTTCTATTTAGATTTTCACATTGGACTTGAATCGAATGATTACATCATATGACAGAGACTAGGGTTTGACGAGTTCACCTTAACCCTAATCTGATCGGGGCTCAAGATAGAAGAACTTAATCACACAGGTAGCTGCACCAAGAGGTTCGCATTCAGCTCTGATGGGTTGCCACCATATACTGCTAGGTGTCACTGGTGGATTTTGGGAGCAATTAGAATGATTTAGATGATCGATCATTCTAGCTGTTCGAATCAGAAGAGTTCTGATCCATCGAAAGGAGTTTCGATGATGTCGATGATAGAGATCATGACATATCCCATTACCATACAGAACTGAACCTAACTGGGTCACACAAATAAGGGTTTGAATCTGGTGATCATCAATTGAACTGATCTAGTTCAATTGATCTGAATGAGATTCAATTAGGTTCAAGAAAATCGTGCTAGCACTCGATTGAACCTAACGTTCTTCTTTTGCTATCATAAATAAGTTGTCCTGACTGAGCCAAAGGAGTTTGTGCTCAATCAGAGGCCTTCATATGGTCTGACTGGAGGTTGTCCAAGTCAGAAAAGGTTGTCTTATTTTGTAAGACATTACCTGCCATTTTTGGTCACCTGCCATTTCTTGTTCTTTGACTTTGGTCAAAAGTCTACCTTTGACTGGTCAAATGTTGACCATTGACACTTTGACTTCTGTCCACATGTGTCATGCACCTATTGGAGAGCTGGTGGGGGCCTGTCCCCTGCCAGAACCTGGCAAGGAAGAGGGCGCACGCCACCCTTGGCGTGTGCCCAAGCTGGAGGCGCCCAGGAGTCCCTGTTGGATAGGGACTCCATCTCCTTTTTGGATTCCATTAGAGTTCTCCTAAGAACCAACTTTGACTGATCTTAGGTACCCTCTAAGGAGGAATCCAGGGGACTCTATTCCCACCAATCAGATTTAGATCTGATTTCACAAAGAGTTGTGATTGGTTGGAAAAAAGAGAAGTTGGATCACAGACAGTCTATAAATAAGACCCTGCGCCCAACTCAGATTGTATGATTGTATGATTGGAGAATTAAAATTCCCATGCCCCAAGGCTGCCTCTCCCCTCTTCCTCCATGCCAAACCCACCTTCTCCCTCTCCTCTCCACGTCCAAAGTGTTTGGATTCTTGGTTGGTGCGATCCAGATCAAAGAAAGGCGACTGAAAGCTAGAAGGCTGCACTGCTGCAAAGGACAACTGCTGATCTTCAAAAGAGTTTTGAAGATCCTCCAGATTAAATTCAAATCTAATTTTTAGAGACATGATAGAGAAGAAGAGGATCTTCCGATCTAGCCCGAGTGGATACCGGTAGAGGTCAGGCACTTGCGTGGCTTGATCCAGAACCTTCCGCTGCTTATAGGATCATCAATGGGTAATAGGATTACCCACTTCAAGGTAAATTAAATTTGATTTAATTTATCTAATTTTATTTTAATTTTTAAAATAATAATAATTAGATCTGAAATATCTTAGATCTGATCTAGATCAAAGAAAAAAAATTTGAAATATATCTCTTGATCTGATCAGATCTGAACGAACCTGATATGAAAAATCAGAATTTTTCTTCAACTGGTATCAGAGCCAGATTCTAAAAGTATTTAGATCTAATTTTAAATTTATTTTAATTAAAAAATAAGTAATTTCAGATGTCACATGAGATGTGATCAGATCTGAAATCAAAAAAAATTAAAATTAAATGATTTGGATCTAAGATTAAAAAATATGCATGACTAGTTCTAAAATAGAATAGTTCTATAGAATAGTCTTGCATGTTTTTAATTTAATTTGATTAAATCATATTTTAGATCTATTTATTTATTATTTTTTGATATTATAATGGTTATAATAACATCTAAAAAATAGCAAATAAAATTATTTAATTTTTAAATATCATATGAGATATGATTGATGCATGTCTAGACTAGTTGTAGAATAGTTCTACATAATTGTCTAGATTAGAATTTATTTTGATTAGATCAATTTAAATCTAATTTTTTAGATTATTATGAGATAATTTAGATCTGAAAACATGCATGATTCGATACATGAGATGTATGCAAAATATGTCATGATTAGATCTAATTTGTATATGAGATATATGATATAGATCTAAGACTATTTTGTAGTATTGCGTGTTCCTGATTAAGGCATTCCTCTTGACCGTCCGGTCATAAGAATGAAGAAGGGTTTAAAGACCCTCTCTTTCCATTCGATGGGATGTTCTTATAATGTGTAGGGGTGCTGCGCGTTCGTGCTTAATCAAAAATTCAAAACTTACTTTCTGCAAAATCCTAAATCTTGAAACCTTAGGATTTATTGTGCATCTTTTATTTATGAACCCTACTTAATTAAAAATTAATATTATAAAATATTAATTAAATCTAAAATTGAGAATTTTATATCTAAGATATATTCATAATACTGGATTCGGGCTTGGGTAGCTCAATTAGGTCTAAGCGGTTGATCCAACCAAATCAAGAGTTGGTTAAAGGGGATCAACAATGCTACCAAAGTTGGCCCAGTTCCTTGGGGGAGATCTGATCCATAGCCGAAGTTATCCATAATCGCTCGGGAGAGATCTTATCTCTGGCCGAGGTTGATGGAGATTCTCTTTCCTATGGACTTCGGAGCTCGGACTTGAACTTTGCTTGCGTTAGGACGAGGTTCTCTTTCTGTTCCTAACCGAGGTTGGCTCGATCGCTCGGGAGAGATTTTATCTCTAGCCGAGGTTGATGCTCGGGTTAGGACGAGATTCTCCTTCTGTTCCTAATCGAGGTTGACTCCGTCGCTCGGAGAGATCTTATCTCTAGCCGAGGTTATCTACGGTCGCTCGGGAGAGATCTTATCTCTAGCTGAGGTTGTTGCTCGCGTTAGGACGAGGTTCTCTCCTGTTCCTAACGGACTATGGGGGCACATAAGGGCCGCTGCCAGAGCCTCTCCCCCCATCTCGTCCTTTGTGAATGAGGCCTTCGCTCGAAAGAGATCTTATCTCTAGCTGAGGTTGTCTCGGTCGCTCGGAGAAATCTTATCTCTAGCCGAGGTTGTTGCTAGTGTTAGGACGAGGTTCTCCTCCTATTCCTAACTGAGGTTGGCTCGGTTGCTTGGGAGAGATCTTATCTCTAGCCCGAGGTCGTCAACTATCGCTCGGGAGAGATCTTATCTCTAGCCGAGGTTGGCTCGATCGCTCGAAAGAGATCTTATCTCTAGCCAAGGTTGTCTACGGTCGCTCGGGAGAGATCTTATCTCTAGCTGAGTTGGCTCCGGTCGCTCGGGAGAGATCTTATCTCTAGCCGAGGTTGTTGCTTACGTTAGGACGAGGTTCTCCTCCTATTCCTAACGGGCTATGGGGGCACATAAGGGCCCGCTGTTAGGCCTCTCCCCCATCTCCTTTGTGAACGAGGCCTTCATTCGGGAGAGATCTTATCTCTAGCTGAGGTTGTCTCGGTCGGAGAGATCTTATCTCTAGCCGAGTTGTTGCTAGTGTTAGGATGAGGTTCTCCTAGCCGAGGTCATCAACTATCGCTCGGAGAGATCTTATCTCTAGCCGAGGTCATCAACTATCGCTCGGAGAGATCTTATCTCTAGCCGAGGTTGGCTCGATCACTCGGAAGAGATCTTATCTCTAGCCGAGGTTGTCTACGGTCGCTCGGAAGAGATTTTATCTCTAGCCGAGGTTGGCTCCGATCGCTCGGGAGAGATTTTATCTCTAGCCGAGGTTGTTGCTCGCGTTAGGACGAGGTTCTCCTCCTATTCCTAACGAGCTATGGGGGCACATAAGGGCCGCTGTCAGAGCCTCTCCCTCCATCTCGTCCTTTATGAACGACGCCTTCGCTCGGAAGAGATCTTATCTCTAGCCGAGGTTGTTGCTCGCGTTAGGACGAGGTTCTCCTCCTATTCCTAATGCGGCAATTATTGACTGCTTCTTTCCTGTCGTCGCATAGTTTTTGCGTCCAGAAATAATATTATCGAAAGAAAAAAAAATTTATTGAAATGAAGTTACTAGTAGCGCATCCCCAAATTCTGTATTTTAAGGTCGTGGTAACATTATTCCTCCACATTTCTTCGACAATAAGTCCCGGGGTGGACGACCTCCTCATGCTGGTCTCCTCAATTTGGTGCAAGCCCTTGTCGCTGCGAGACGACGAATTGCTGATGCACCGAGATCTTCCTAGGGGCAATGTGAATGACGCCATAAGGTGGTCGACCTTCTTGCAGTCTCTGGCTATGGCAGCGCTCTCGACCGATCTTTTTCTGCTTCAGGCCGATACCGGAGGAATTTACCCAGCCGCCTCTTTCTGACGAGCTCCTCAATTTCGTCTCGGAGCTGGATGCATCCCTCCGTGTCGTGACCATGGTCGTGATGGTAGAGGCAGTACTTATTTCGATCGCGCTTGTTTGGAGAAGACCGTAATCCTTCCGATCTCGGCAGCTGATTTTTTACTTCGGTGAGAATCTGGATTCGAGGAGCATTGAGGAGGGCATAGTGGCGGAACCTTTCGGGAGGAGGGCTTCCTCGCGCTCCTCTATCGGGGCGAGTTCGAGGAGTTCGGGCCCGCCTGCTTTCGTAGGGGGTCTGCGAGTGCAGCTGAACTTCGCTCGGCTCTTTCTCGTCTGCCGGCTGCTCCTTTCTGATGAGCTCCTCATCTTTCAACTTGAAGGCTTCTTCCGCACGGGCATATTTCTCGGCCCGAGCCAGCAGATCGGCGAAGTCCCTAGGATACTTTTTTTTTCAGAGAGAATAGCAAGTTATTTTTTTGAAGGCCGCCCTTGAGTGCGGCCATTGCGATAGACTGGTCCAAGTCCCGGACTTCCAATGCCGCAGTATTAAATCGGATGATGTAAGTCCGGATGGATTTTCCTTGCTTCTGCTTGACGCTTATCAGGGAATCTGAACCTCGGCTCGGTCGTCGGCTGCTAATGAAGTGGGCCGTGAACCGACTGCTCATCTGGTCGAAAGAGAAGATCGTGTTTGGCTTCAACGTCGAGTACTAGTTTCTCGCTGCTCCCTTTAAGGTAGATGGAAAGGCTCAGCACAACATGGCATCTAAAGCACCGTGAAGCAGCATCATGGCATGGAAGGCCTCCAGATGATCAACTGGATCAGAAGTTCCATCGTAGCTTTCCAGTTGAGGGAGCTCGAAGGTCGGTGGAACAGGTTCTTGCATAATTTGGGGAGAGAAGGGAGGTTCGGCATGGACGTCGGCATGATGAGCCGAGGTGACGCGACTGAGCTCTTCAATACGTCGGTCCATCTCCCATAGTCTGCAATCGAGGGAATCGTCTTGGTTGCAGACCTTGGGGTGCTTCCGACTATGAATGGGGAAGGTCTCCCCCAGAAGAGAACAAAGATCCGAACACGGATCCTCGGCCCTCTATTTTCCCTTCTCCAGGGCGATCGGTACGCTGGCCCTGGTGCTCTTCCTTGGGGCCGATTCTCGACGTTCCAATGGTGGGTTTCCTGGTGAAGTCGCCACAGGGGGCTGCTGTATAGCCTGCAATACCTCCGTGAGGCCACGGACCTAAAGCAGGTCGAACTGCTTCACATCCACTGTAGGTACAGGTGAAACCTGAGCTGCCGGGGCTGAAGCAGGGACAAACAGATCTGGATGGGATCGGGCCGCGGGGGCCGTCGAGCGCCGTGTCGAAGCTCTACTGGGAGGCATTTCTTCTTCGGGAGAGAAAAGGGAGATCTCCGGAGAGGGAAGGGAAAAGTTGCCGAGCACTCTTTTAAGAATAAGGGAACCTCGAAGGTTCAGGCCCTCCTTCTAGCGCCAATCTGTTGGTGCAAAAATTGATCGTCGTCGGAGGTCGCTGGAGTCGAAGCCGTCGAGGACCTGCAAAACAGAGTCCTGTCCGAAGTCGGTGGGGGGTGGCTCTGGCAGGACCCTCCGACGCTCAAGTCAGCTCTGGCCAACAGGAATGGAGTGCTCGGAAATGAGTTCCAGAGCTCAGAGAAGAAGAGGGGAGCTTAGAGATCAGAGTTTAGAGAGTAGAGATTGGTGTATTTGGAGGGTCCTTTATAGGCGGAGCTTAGTTGATAGTGACGACCATACCGCCTGGCAGAGAGCCATTGGGGCCGCATGGGATTCGGTATGGAGAGGAAGGCGTCGTCAGGTGGATGGTGATAGCCATACTGGCGGGTTGTGGACCGCATGGGATTGGTTACGGAGAGAGTGGCGTCGCCAGTGGTGGCCATGTCGTCTGGACTTGTTGTCTGTTGCGGACTGACGGCGACAGTTCGTCCAGAGGAGTTCGGACTTATAGGAGAGTTCGGCTGAGGAAAAAGCTCGGGAGGAGCTCGGCTCCCACAGGCGTTTGGCTGGAGGTGCATGGCTGAGGCTCGGTCGCTTGGGAGTTCGGCCACTTGGAATTGAAGGAGCTCGGTCGGCTGAAGGGACGGCCGCCTGAGAAGTTCGGCCGCTTGAAATTGAAGGAGCTCGGCCGGCTGGAGGGGTTCGACAGGAGCTCGATCGGGCGAAGTTCGATCGATGGACGTCCGCTGAGGAGTTCGATCGCTGAGAGGCCCGAAGAAGCTCGGCTGAGGTCCGGTTGAAAGACTTCGGTTGCTAAGTGGTTCGGCTAAGGCTTGACTTCGGTTGCTAAGTGGTTCGGCTAAGGCTCATCCGCTGAGGAGTTCGGCCACTGGAAATCCGAAGCTCGGCCGATGGAGAGTTCGGCCGCTGAGTAGCTCGGCCGGCTGAACGGGTTGGAAGAAGCTCGGCCGTTGGGAGTTCGACTGAAGTCCGTCTGCCGAAGCTCTTCTGTGGCTACTGGTTGCATTAGGCTGAGCATCGACCTAGACTTCGGCTGGAGCGGGATTTATCCCCAACACTATATATATACATACATACATACATATATATGTATATATATATACGTATACATATATATGTATGTATGTATATGTATATGTATGTATACGTATATGTATGTATACATATATATATATATATATATGTATGTATGTATGTATGTATGTATGTATGTATGTATGTATGTATATATATATATATATATATATATATATATATATATATATATATATATGTATGTATGTATGTATGTATGTAGATACATACATACATACATACATACATACATACATATATATATATATATATATATATATATATATGTATGTATGTATGTATGTATGTATGTATGTATGTATGTATGTATGTATGTATGTATGTATGTATGTATATATATATATATATATATATATATATATATATATATATATGTATGTATGTATGTATGTATGTGTGTGTGTGTGTGTGTGTGTGTTATATATATGTATGTATGTATGTATGTATGTATGTATGTATGTATGTGTGTGTATATATATATATATATATATATATATGTATGTATGTATGTATGTATGTATACATACATATATATATACATACATACATACATACATACATATATATATATATATATATATATATATATATATATATATATATATATATATCATCCTGTTAAGATTTTTTTATGTATGTTTTATTATTTTTATTATTATTAAATATTATGATCAAATATACAAAACTGCATCTACCAATTAATATTGTAATATTATCAATATTATCGCATTAGGAAGGTAGGCAATATATTTTAATTATTTTAGAAATCCTTCCATCATTTCATCTTGACCAAATAAATCAAATTATCTTGGCACGGGTTGTAACTTTGACGGTGCCTAAAACATAAATCCAGAGTTTCGGTCACATTCCAAAAAGTTGAAAAAAAGAGCAGTCGGCGCTGCATTTACATCATAATCTTTTGTTTTTTTTTTTTTTTTGTCCCCCTCCATGCTTCCTCGTCCTCCGTCACTAAAATTCATCATGGAAAAGAAAAAACAAAATTTAAAAATGTGGTGCTTGTGAGGCGTGAGGGAAGAGTGTGGGTACGTGGCCACAAACTACTGGCTGGATCGCTTTCTTGGTATACCGGATAAGACATCACTTTCTGACCGCTACTCCCTCTTCCCCTGCTCTCCTCTTTCCACTTAGCCCTTTTCGAAATGCGGTTTCCGCGGGGTTCCTCTTTCCCGTCACCCGCGACGACGACTAGGAGCCATATCAGACCCTAGAACTCTCCTACCCTCTTCCGAGGAAAGGGAAAGCTTAACCCTAATGGCAGCCACTTCTTCCGTCTCGATCGCCTCGCTGCGGCAAGCCTCTTCGGAGAGGAGACCGACGCCATCCGCATCCGGATCCTTCGCCACTCCTCTTTTCGGCGGCGTGCGTTGCAAACCCCCTAAGCTGGGCTCTCGAATGGCGGTCCGCTGCCTGGCCGCCTCAAGCTGTGAGCTTTTCTACTTTATTCTCAGAACTTTGTGGTTTGTTTGAGGATCAAGTACGTGGTCGCAGCGGTCAGGGATTTTTCTGTTGATTTTTATGGTTTATTGATAATCATTTTGAAAAAGAAAAAGAATAATAGTATCCCGGTAAATTTTGATTTTTTTGATTGAAATTTATCTGAAATCCTGGGTTTGTCAGTATTATTCGAATTGTGGTGTCTTCACTTCGAAGTTTGGCGGAGATTTTTATGTTTAGATGCCAACTTTTTGGCTTCGAAATTTTCCTCCCGTAGTTGTTTCAGTTTTTAGGTCAGTACGGTACGTTCTCTATGTTCGATTGGGAGAGGTTTGGTATTTTGATATTTTAGAATAGGGTTTGATTGCTGTTCAAAAGATCAAAGGTTCTGGGCAAGATATTGACCTCTTCTTCCAACTAAATAAGGTAATCGAGAAATAATCTAGAATAGGAGAAGATTCCGCTTTTCCGAATCTACTCGAGCTGAATCTTTGTCAACTTTTGTTCAGTTATAGAACAACATATAGAATCTTGCGGTTCAAGAACAATATCAAATTCATGGCTGCTGAAAGCGATGAAATTTCTGCCAAAAACAATCGACACATTGGCATTGCATGCAAGCGGCATGTTGAGAAGTGTATCGGGCAGTAGGTTGGCAGATTTGGCACCTTTCATATCATGGAGGCACACCCTATAGCAAGGATTCAGGTCCAAGCGGGATGTCCCACGGGACACCGGGATGGGGTTTCATCCTATGTGTCGGGATAGGACTGTCCCATCATCATCCTAGCATCCTGATTCGATATTTTGGGACATTCTTTATCCTAAGTGTCGGGATGGGATGGCAGCATATCCCATTCTATGAGAAAATCGAGATAGCCTTGTCTCACAGGATTTAAAACTTAGCACCATAGTGCCCGTCCTCAAGTCAAGGTGCACTTAGGCCTTGGGCTGGGACTGAGTTGCACATCAATTGAACCTATGCCCAAGATGAACTACAGCTTGGTAAACTTGTCCTTAAGGATTGAACTCCTGCTGCATGTTTACTGAACTGCATTGCCCTTGCCTATGCATGGCCATGCGGTCCGCATTGAGTTGTGTCAGTGCCACAAGAAGCTCTTGAAAAGCTTGTGTATTATGGGCTTATTGCTTAGCTTTAATTTTAACAATTGGTTCACTCCAGAAATATGTGTTTTCCTTTTCTTTTCCATAGAATTAGAATGGAATGTTGTGGCACCAGCTGGTATCAGAATGTATCAGCAAATACAAGTGCATAATATTGCTTTGAGGCAGAATTATATGATTCATACAGATGGTACAGAGTTATGCACACCTTATCATGAAAATAAATATGAGAATGATGCAGATAACAGATACAATGTAATTCAAATTGGCACATCAACTTCTTGTTAAATGTAGCTATAGTCTTTATAGATCATGCGGTCTCCTTTTGTTTACCTTCAAAACAATGCGTCATAGATTGTTATCGTCACTGTCAAGTGTCCCAAAGTGTTTGACACTTCAACATCAGAAAACTTGACACCAGAATACTACCATACATCTTTTTCTTTCCTCCCCACCCAACCCCAACACCCCCCCACCTCCCTTTCTTTTGACCTCAAATTACACTTCAACACGGTTGATACATGTAAAAAGTGAAAAAAAAGAAAAAAAAGAAGAAAAAAGCTGTGACTCTAGACTGAGTTGAATTTTTTAGTGAAATTCTTTACCTAAAATAATTGGATATAAAACATGCTTTAAAGTATCCTTTGACAGGACGCAGGATATGGGTGTTCCAAAGATCCAACACTTGTGGCTAATTTTGGTTTGACAATTCAATTTCGTGAGCAGCACTATGCCATTGCATATTATATCCAAGTGCAGGAATGTGTCAGAACCGTAAAATCCGAAAACTTAAATGTGCAAGCCACATTGTGTATAGGCTAATTTTTCTGGCCCATATCACAGGATAACAAAGCCCTCCCTATAATTGTCTCCTTTCTGCATTCTTGTACTCATTGCAGACTATAATTAGGTTGTCTTTAGACTCGAGCTTAATATTTAAGTTGCCAATATAATGGCTTTAGACTTGAGTTTAGTGATGCACATACTCATACTAAGAGCTCCTTCTATCGAGGGTGCTTAAAACTTAATGGAATGCACCGAGTCATTTAATAAAAAATTGGTCCAGCAAGGAGATCATTCTAAACTCCTGTTTCCTTCCCACGTAAGGCAAGTTCAGACTCTTCATGAGATGATGAGAAGCTAAATAAATTTAGAGGCTTCTTTAAAACAGATATTTAGGAGGTAGTTCGAAAAAATAGATATAAAGCATGTCCTAATATACTTTAAATACAACCCTAAAGGTTGTAGATGATGATATGGGGTCTCTTGGTGGTAATGCTGGCTGCAAGATCGCCCTGTAACTTATGGACTGATGGAATAGTATATTATCTTAAAGAAGGTATGGTGCTATTCGTTGCATGTACTTCTGCAGAATTATGGCTGAAACCTTTATTTTCTCGATAACAAAATTGAGTACCTCAACATGTTTTGTGGAACGCATATATCCAACTTGTTTCCAACTGCCCTTGTCTAGGAATTATTATTTTTATTATTGTATAACAAGCTTTCATCTTTGAAGCATTTATTGAAAATAATTCTTTTTTGAGGATGACAATGATTGTGTTATAAAGAGTATAATGAAGTGAAAATTCTTCTTTGAAGCTTGATTGTGCTCCAATCACTTGGCTTTCTGTTCTGTTGTTTTATAATTGTATAGAAATGTAATCAACAATATATCTTTTCACTTGCTAGCCCTTTCTTTGAACATTCCATAAATTGCAGCACATTCATCTTTTCTCCCCCCCATTTAATCAATGTCTGAAGTTCTGTAAAAGAGTCGGGTTCCAAAAAATGCAGTTGGGTCATAGACCATGCAATAAAAAGATTCTTGATAAATGAACAAAAATTGATTATTTTGAGCATATACTTTGTTCTCTTTCACTAATTAGCTTCTTGTTCTGTTCTTGTAGAGCTGATTGAATTTTCATTATCTGTTCTTTTCTTTTCTTTTCCCTTTAATTTCCAGATGTGCCACCCACTGTATCAGAAACAAAGTTAAATTTTCTCAAGTCATACAAGCGGCCTATTCCGAGCATATACAATAATGTATTGCAAGAACTCCTTGTGCAGCACCATCTAATGAGGTGCAAAAGAACCTATCAATATGATGCTGTCTTTGCACTTGGCTTTGTGACCGTATTTGAGCAGCTGATGGAAGGATATCCTAGCAATGATGATCGAGATGCCATCTTCAGAGCATATATCCAGGCCTTAAATGAGGATCCTGAACAGTACAGGTATATCTTTGTAGGCTTCTGCAAACTCCATTATATTCTAGCCATGCAATTCTAGGTCATCCTTGGGCAGTAACAACTGTAAATAATTCTGGATATATTCATAATATATAATCCAAGGAACTTTTTGAATTTTTAGCTTACCTTTCTGCAGCCAGAATTACTACTAATGAACAGCTGCTGCTCATTTTGTTGATGACTATTATACGAAATTTCATCGCAATCAGTCATTTTTGGTGAAATTTGAAAAAAGTACAAGTGTTATTTGCTAAATTCGTGGTCATATTGTTAATCCTATCACATTTTTGCATGTGGCCTAGTCACAAAATGCCTTGTTGATGAATGTACCATATTTAGTTGGTAAAAGCTTCATAACATGATGCCAGGTGGACTGGACTATATAAAGCCCTATAAGTTGTACCGTTGCATATGAGTTTAGTGTAAGACATGCACTTGACAACCTTCTTGTAATTTTAGGAAATTTAGGTCATCCTTCTTTTTAAAAAAATATTTTATAATGGGAAATCTAAGGCTGCAACTACATGCCCAGGTTTGAACCCCAACTCTTTTCTTCATGTTTGTCATTCCACATTGGAGCCACTTGGGAGATGGTAAGGCTTTGTGTCACCGGCATCATACATCATCATCATCATATATATATATATATATATATAACAATTCTCTATAGAGGAGTATTGTTGTGTTGCCACGTCAGCATCTCAAATCACTTTAGTTGTGCCATGTGGATCCGATTATTTCGGCTGTACTAAGCCTCCCATCTTCTGCAATGCCATTTCGGGTGGCTTCTTCTCTCGACACTTCCACCGAGAAAGGAAGAAGGGAGGAGAGGGGATTTGGTGGTCGCACGGAGCCAGGTATGGCATGGACGGTGGTGGGATAGCACTGTTGTAGGGATAGTGTGGACGGCCATGACCTGGGTCTCACACACGGCAGGGGTGAGGGGTGGGGGGAGGCCTCGTCCTGCAAGGGCAGGGCTGCGGAGGGTGCAGGGGATGGTCACGCGGGGTGGGGTAGGCACCGGAAGAGGAGATGGGAGGGGGTTGGTGGTGCTAGAGTCGGAGGAGAGGGGGTTTGGTGGTTGTGCAGACGACAGGTGTAACGCAGATGATGGTAAGACAATGCCGGAGTGGGGGCGGCACAAATGGCTGCGGCCTGGGCCTTATGCAATGGGGGTGGGGGTGGGGGGTGGGGGGTGGCGGGGAAAGGAAGGAGAGGGGGGAAGAAAAAATATGTGGGGAGGAGGAAAAAAAGAAAAATATTATTATTTTATTATTAATAATAATTTAAAATATTATTTTTATATAATAATAAAGTAATATTTAAAAAAATTAAAAAAATAATATTTTAAAAATAAAAGTAAGGGAGGGATAAGAGACGAAAACAACATTTTTAGAAAATAATTTAAAATATTATTTTTAAATAATAATAAAGTAGTATTTGAAAAAATAAAAAATAATATTTAAAAGATAAAAGTAGGGGAGGGATAAGAAATGAAAACAACATTTTTTATAAAAATATTATTTTTTTAAAAAATAAAATATAATAATAATAATATTTTTTAAAAATACTAATTTATTATTATTTTAAAAAGATAACATATCTTTTTTTTAATATTAAAAATAATAACATACTAAATTATTTTTTTTAAAAAATAATATTTTTATTTTTTAAAAAATAATATATTTCGAGATCTGAATCGATCCATCGGATTAGATCAAATCTAATAAATTATCTACAAACAGAGCATGGTACTCAATCGATTAGAAAGCCAAATCTGTACATTTAATAGCAAGATACTAATGATGAAGTATATTGCTTTCTATTTCCTCCGTCCCTTCCTTTGAATTTCTATCTTCCTCATCCCTTCCTTTGAATTTCTATCTTCCTCGGTTGGAGGGTGGGGCCACCATGGGCGAGCAGGGGGGTGGGGCCACCATGGGCGAGCAAGGGGGTGGGTGGCGGAACTGAGCCCTTTTGTCCTCCGAAAGAAATGTGAGTTTGATAGTATTTTTTCTAAATATTTTTTAAAACTTTTTATGCTTGTTATTTTTTTTGTGTTCAGTTAGTTTTTTGGATGATACAAAGAATTGAGAATGATGGTGTTTTAAGTAATCGACAAGCAAGGAACCAAGAAAAGTGAGTGCTGATCGAAAATTGAGGAAGAAAAAAAATAATAATAACAAAAAGAAAAAAAAAAAGAAAAAGAAGAGAAAAAGAAAAAGAAAAAAAGGAAGAAAAGAAAAGAAAAGAAGAGAAAGAGTTTCTCTCTTCCTTCAGTGGTGGCGTCGGGGCTGGCAGTATCGGTAGGGGCACTGGGGGGGTGCGATCAGGATCGACGTTTGTCGAGAGAGGAGAGCGGTGGTTGGGTGGCACCGATGGATGCGGAGAAGGTACAAGGAGGGACGAGGGTGCGATCGAGATCGACGTTTGCTGAAAGAGAAGGGGTGTCGTGGTGGAGCGGCAGAGGGCGGGGCGGCACTAGGGAGCACGGAGAAGGTATGAGAATAAGAAGAAAGCAGAAAAAATAATAAAATATTACTTTGTAAAAAGAAAGGAAAAAAAAAGAAAAAGGAAAAAAGGAAGAAAAGAAAAAAAAGAGAGTTTCTCTCTCTTCCTTCAGTGGTAGTGCTGGGGGCAGCAGTATAGACGGGCGTCGGGGGGTGCGATCGGGATCGGCATTTGCCAAAAGAGGAGAGTGATGGTGGGGCGGTAGGAGGGTGGGGTGACACCGGCAGTCATAAAAAAGGTATGAGAAGAAGAGGGGGCATGGGTGAGATCGGGATTGGCATTTGCTAAGAGAGCATGGGAGCCGTGGTGGGGCGATGGGAGGATGCGGCAACATTGACGGCCGCGTAGAAGGTATGAGAATAGGAAGTGTTGTGGAGCAGAGCTGGTATGGCCTCGGCCAATTTAGGGTCGGTCCCCGACCTACCCTAATGGATTGTTTGAGCGGAGCAACGCGATATGTTGATCACGGTTAACTGTAGGTCGTCTTAGGCCGACCTACTGAGGATCGCCTCCTAGCAAGATGAGGTAAGCCTTCGTACCCCATCCTCATCGAACTCAGATCAACCGCCGAGCTACGTGAAGAGGCTTATAGCTCGTCAATGACCGGCTTACAACCGTCTCTGCTGAAGCTGCATCCTCTACGAATCGAAAAACTCGGATAAAAGAAGATTCTTTCACGATCTCGTTGCCCAAAAAGCGAAGAAATCTTTCGAATCAATCCAGGGCGACAAACTCGGAAAGTCGTTAGAATCTGAAATGGATATAGCTCTAACTCCTCCCCTATAAATAAAGAAGCTCCGGAACCCTCCAGATACGTCATTCAATTCAACGCTTTTTTTTCTCATTGTTCTCCAATCTTCTAACTTGAGCGTCAGAGGGTCTTCACCGGAGAACACTCCGGTGTGGACTTTATTGCAGATGAATGGCTGAAGCTCCAACAAAGCTCGTCCTCGGTCTCATATTCCTCGGTGGTCGAGCTACTCCATCCTCATCGGCCGACCCCATGTCGGAAGATCCGGGAGCAATAGTTGGCGCTAGAGGAAGGGCCTCGGTTATTTCCGAGGCTTAATTTTGAGGGAAGAAAGCACGACACTAGATATCACGAAGATCCGGAGGAGAGCATCAAATGCGTCCTAGCGTTCTAATGGTCGGAAGACCTACAACGCTCGACAGGTTAATACATCTCCACTACCAATCCAAGAGAATCCGCCAACGGCGCCGGCGGTCTCACAGGAACAATATGATACCTTCATCAGGTGCAAGCATTATCAGCCGTCGTAAGAGGAATGCAGCAGGTAGATGAGCGCCGTCCGACCAGGGAAGATTCAGGCCTGATCCGAATAAGGTCAGAGGAACGACGCCCCCGTAGCCCTAGGGTGGAGGCTAGTCGTCACAGCCGACCTACAAGTCCTTATCGAAGATCTGAGTGCTCGCCAACACCCATTTCAAGAAGAGGCTCCACTCCGGGCCATGAGACTCCTAGGCACCGAGCCACTCGTGAGGACGACATGGAGAAAAAGCTCAAAGAGATGCAATGGCAGCTGGATGTACTGCGGGAGCCGAGGCAGCAAGGAGAGGATTTGGAGTTCAATATCGATCCCCCATTCACTTAGAAGATTATGGATGAACCTTTGCCACGTCGGTTCAAGATTCTTCAAATGGAGCTTTGCGATGGAACGGCCGATCCCGTAGATCATCTAGACAGATTCCGAACTCTTATGCATCTACAAGGGGCTATCGATGCGATACTATGTCGAGCCTTTCCTTTAACTTTGAGAAGGACGGCTCGACATTGGTATTCGAACCTGAAATCCAGCTCTATAGATTCCTTCTATCAGTTGAGCTGTCTGTTCGTTGTCCATTTCGTAAGCAGTCGTCGGCAGCGACGCAATTCTGACTTCCTCGTGAGCATCAAGCAACGGAAGAATGAGCTCCTTCGGGAGTACATCGATCGCTTTAATGCAGCCACCTTGGAGGTTCGAAATTTAGACTCGTCAGTGGCCATGACGGCATTCAAGGTTGGCCTCCTCCAAAATGACCTTTTGTTCTCCCTCAGCTTGAACTATCCGAAGGACTTTACTGAAATGCTAGAACGAGCGGAGAAGTATGCCCAGGCCGAAGAGGCTTGAGACCAGCAGGGAAATAGCTAAGATGGTAAGACGGGTCCATCCCAAAAGTAAGAAGAAAAAAAGATCATAGACGGGTGCAGCGTCGCCAAGAGGATCCACGGCTTCGTCAATCGCGCACTCCACCTCGGAATAGCCGACCAACATCTCCAAAGCCGCGAGGCCGATCTAGAACTTCACCTCGGAGGTTCAATTACTACACCCCTCTCAACACCCCCTGGGCTCAGATTTTGATGGAGATCGAGTGACGGGAAGATATACCTTGATCCAAGAGAATGGTAACCCCTGCTCGAGTAAGAAATCCAAGAAAGTATTGTTGATATCACCGTGACCATGGGCATGACACCGAGGAGTGCTGACAGCTCAAAGAGGAAATTGAGGCATTAATCAGGCGGGGACAACTTCGGCACTATGTGGATGAACGGTGAATCCCGACAAATCTGAATTGTGACCAACCTCGGCAGGGTGAGCCACGCATAGAGTAGCCGACTACGAGAGAAATCAGAGTAATTGTTGAAGGAAATCTCGGCAAAAACACTTCGGATCAGAATCGACCAAGAGAGGAACCGAGGAAGAGGAAGGCAGATGATGAAATTACTTTCACCAATGAAGATCTGGAAGAAATAAGTCAGCCCCATGACGATCCTATAGTCGTTTCCCTGAATATTGCTAACTATGATGTACATCGGATTCTTGTTGATAATGGAAGCTCAGTCGATGTTTTGTTTTATGATGCCTTTGTTTGGATGAACTTAAATCCTGAACTACTGACGAAGAGAAATGTACCTTTGGTCGGATTTTCTGGCGCTACGGTTCCAGTGGAAAGGACTATCTTATTACCGACAAAAGCTGGACGAGCTCCGAAGCAGGCGGTTGTCGACATAACTTATTTTATTGTGAATAGTCCCTCCACCTACAATGTCATTTTGGGTCGGCCAGGCCTAAATGCCTTCCAAGCTATAGTATCGACTTATCATCTGAAGGTCAAATTCATGACTCCGCATGGAATCGACGAGCTCGGGGGGAACCAGGCGGTCGCAAGGGAGTGTTACATGGCCACTTTACGTGGAGTGGTGACTGAAGAACAACCCATGAATGAGTTAGACGTCCGGGATGAACAAACTGAACAAAGAGGCTCCCCGGTAGAAGAACCGATCTCTATACCAATCAAGGATGATCCGAATAAAGTTGTGAAAGTTGGCTCAAGCTTATGTGAAGAAGATCGACAGCACCTCATCACGTTTCTACGAGATAATGCTGATGTATTTGCTTGGTCAGCCTTGGATATGCCTGGCATCGATCCGTAAGTCATGGTACATCGACTCAATGTAGACCTAAATCGTCGTCCGATCAAGCAGAAAAAGCGGAGCTTCGCCCCTAAACGTCAGAGGACGATACAAGAAGTTGATAAGCTCTTAAAGGTTGGCTTCGTCCGAAAAGTTTATTATCCGGAGTGGTTGGCTAACGTCGTCCTTGTCAAAAAGGCCAGTGGAAAATGGCGCACGTGTATTAACTATGTGGATCTCAATGGAGCATGCCCAAAGGGTAGCTATCCTCTGCCACGCATAGACCAACTTGTGGACGCAACCTCTGGACATCAGCTCTTGTCATTCATGGATGCTTTTTCGGGATACAACCATATCCGAATGGTGTCCGAGGATGAAAAAAACTTCTTTCATAACTGACCAAGGTTTCTTTTGCTACAGGGTCATGCCGTTTGGCTTGAAGAATGCTGGGGCGACGTACCAAAGACTTGTGAACAAGCTTTTTAAAGAGCAGATTGGGAGAAATATGGAAGTGTATGTGGATGACAGGCTCATCAAAAGTAGGGCTGCCGAATACTATATTACCGACCTAGAAGAAGTTTTTTCTATACTATGGCATTTTCGAATGAAGTTCAACTCGGATAAATGTGCCTTTAGTGTCACCTCCAAAAAATTTCTTGGGTTCATGGTATCACAACGGAGGATTGAGGCCAATCCGAAGAAAATTCAAGCTCTTCAAGAAATGAAGCCTCCGAGGACGATCAAAGAAGTACACCGACTCATAGGAAGGATTGCGGCCTTAGATTCCTATCTAAATCAGCGGAAAAGAGCCTTCCATTCTTTAAAGCCCTCAAGCAACCGAAGAATTTTCAATGGACGGATGAATGCCAGATAGCCTTCGACGAACTAAAGAAATACCTCGGCTCTCCTTCTCTGTTAAGCAAGCCAGAGCCTGAGGAGGTGTTGTATTTGTATCTAGCTGTCTCTTCTTCGGCAATTAGTTCTGTTCTAGTTCGACAGGAAGTCAAGGTTCAGAAGCCAATCTATTATATGAGTCGGGTACTTCACGACGCTGAGATCAGGTATACGAGACTGGAAAAGATTGTCTATGCTCTCTTGATATCTGCGAAAAAATTGCGCCCATACTTCCAAGCACATACTATCGCAGTCCTCACAGATCAATCCATTAGATCGGTATTGTACCGACCAGATACTTTCGGGCGGTTGGCTAAATGGGCTATCGAGCTAGGTGAATTTGATATTAAATATTTGCCGAGGCCATCTATTAAAGCTCAAGCATTGGCGGATTTCATTCTAGAATGTGTAATTTCAGATAAGGAATCCGATCGTGCTGAAACTTCTTCAACCGATTAATGTTGGACCTTGCATGTTGATGGATCTTCGAATGCCATGGGCTCCGGAGCCGGTCTGATCTTAACCAGCCCGGAAGGAGTAGTAGCGGAATATGCTTTACATTTCGGCTTCCCGGCTTCCAACAATGAAGCCGAGTATGAGGCATTGGTAGCGGGACTGAGAATAGCGAAAGAAATGAAAATCCGACATCTCAGAATGCATAGTGATTTGCAGTTGGTGATTGGTCAGGTTCAGAGAGAATATGAAGCCCGGGAGCCAAATATGGTGAAGTATCTGTAGAAGGTCAGAGACTTGGCTTCTAGCTTTCTAGAAATGGAGGTTCAGCAGATACCAAGGACGGAGAATATATGAGCTGACCTCCTTTCTAAGCTAGCAACCCATGGGGCGGCCGACTTAAAAAGAAGTTTATACATGGAAGTCTTGGAGAAGCCGAGTATTGAGGAGGTTCCGATGATGCAAGCTAATCTGGAATCGAGCTGGATAGATCCTATTCTTTATTATTTGCGAGATGAAATTTTGCCTACGGATTGAGATGGGGTGAAAAGATTGAGACACCTCGCTTCGCAATACGTCATTTACGAAGAAAAGTTATATAAAAGGTCTTTCACCCTACCTATGCTCAGATGCCTCCGTCCTTCCGAAGCCGATTATGCCCTGCGGGAAGTCCACGAGGAAATCTGTGGTAATCACTTGGGGGGCAAAGTTTTGTCCCACAAAATATTACGGCAGGAATATTTTTGGCCAACCATGCAAAGAGACGCGGCCGATCTGGTGAGCAGGTATGACCAATGCCAAAGGACCTCAAATATTCAGCATCGACCTTCGACACCATTGGCCCCGATCACGACCCCTTGGCCCTTTGCCCAATGGGGAATGGATATCCTCGGACCATTTTCTATCGCTATGGCACAAAAGAAGTTTCTAATTGTCGCGATCGACTATTTTACTAAGTGGGTGGAAGCGGAGGCAGTGGCTACGATTATCGAAACTAAAGTTCGAAGCTTCGTCTGGAAGTCTATTATATGTCGATATGGTTTACCCCACGCCATCATAACCGATAATGGACGACAATTCATTAACCCAAGGTTCACAGGGTTCTGTAATGACTACGAGATTTCTCACAAATTGACGTCGATAGGTCATCCACAGACTAATGGCGAGGCCGAGGTGACGAACAGGACATTATTGCAAGGATTGAAAGCTCGCATAAATCAGGCAAAAGGATCATGGGTCGAAGAGTTGTACAATGTCCTTTGGGCGTATCGTACGACGCAGCATGTACCAATTGGAGAGACACCTTTCATGTTGGCCTTTGGAACGGAGGCTGTGATATCCGTAGAAATGGGTTTACCCACGCTCCGGGTAGAGGAGTTCGATGAAGATAGCAATTCCTTCAGCATGAGAGCAAATCTAGATCTGCTGGAAGAAATCCGAAAACGAGCTCGAGTTCGGATGGCCAATTATCAACAAAAGGTTGTCCGTGAAGAGCAAATTTTTTTTGGCAGGACAATTAGTTCTTCATCGAACTGAGATTTCTCGTCCATCCGAGCGGTCAAAATTATCGTCGAACTGGGAAGGACCTTATCGCGTGGCTGAAGTAGTCCGGCTAGGAACTTATCGTTTCTGTCGACTAGATGGAACCCCGATTCCGAGGACCTGGAATGTCGACAATCTTCAAAGATATTATCCTTAGCATGTAATCTCCATCTTGAATTTTTATTTGATAATGAATGATAACTTTTCGTAGGTTCCAAATTTCGCCAACGCATGCTCCTCGACCACGGCCGACGAGCGGAACGCGTCTCCACCGAATTTCGCCAATGCGCGCTCCTCGGCCACGGCCGACGAGCGAAATGCGTCTCCATCGAATTTCGTTAACGCGTGCTCCTCGACCACCGCGGACGAGCGGAACGCGTGTCCATCGAACTTCGCCAACGCGTGCTCCTCGGCCACGGCCGACGAGCGGAATGCGTCTCCACTAAACTTTGCCAACGCGCGCTCCTCGACCACGGTCGACGAGCGGAACGCGTCTCCATCGAATTTTGCCAACGCACGCTCTTCGGCCACGGCCGACGAGCGGAACGCGTCTCCACCAAATTTCGCCAACGTGCGCTCCTCGGCCACGGTCGAGGGGTGGAATGCGTCTCCATCGGAGCGTGCCAACGCGTACTCCTCGGCCATGATCGAGGAACGGAACAACTCATAAAGTTCGTGAAGACACACTCCTCGGCTATGGCCGAGGATCGTAACACGCCGACATAAATCTCCCGTCACTTCTTAGTCACGCCGTCTAAGGTCTACGCTAACCTACGTCTTGAAAAAAAAAAAATCTGACGAAGAACGTACGAACTCAACAATAAAAGGAAAAGAAGCTTTGTATTAAAGTTCAATGTTTATAAGTGATGGTCGGCCCATACAAAAATGCCTCGGCAAAGATCAGGGGCAAACAAAAAAGGCCGACCTAAAAAGAAAGAAAAAGGAAGATCGAACATGTCCGATCGAAATGATACATTAAACTCCGTCCGGAGCTCTAGATTTGTCGACCACCGCTTGGTCGGGAAGGTCGATAATAGCTGGGGGTGGTACCAACACTGCATCCTCGGCAGCCAGGTCGTCGCGCACAGGGCTGAAGACATCTTCCATCTGAATCTCCTAATCCTCAGCTCTCTCGGCCTCATCATCCGACTCCAAGAGGTCCAAGTTCAGGTCGAGGAAGATCCTCCGGATCTTCTCTTTCAGATCTATGCCCCCTTGCAGGTAAGAGAGTGATGCGAAATCCGCCTTGATGTTATGGAATTCCTCCGAGGCGCGGAAGGCTTGGACCGCCTCTACCCTAACGGCCTCTGCTCATGCCTTCCCGGCCTCCCTCTCTCCCAGCACCCGAGCTTCGGCCTTGGTCAGCTCGGACTCCAGTAGCTTCACCCTCTCCCTAAGGGACCTGGTCTCATCCTCGGCCTTTAGCCGAGATAACTGAGCGTCATCCGCCCGTCGGTTGGCATGGGCGAAGGAAAAGAGAGAGCTGAGCCAAGGAGCGAGCGCAAGAGCTGAAATGAAGGTCGGTAAAAAGCCAACACGTATCCGAAGGAGAGAATCGTAGGAGTCCTAGATGTGGAAGGCACCTTCGGCCTCCTCGAAGGCCTGGACGTCGACTGGTAAAATGACCGACTTTAGTAAGGAACGGGCAACACGATAGTCACTGATGCCCTTTCTTTTATCCTTGATATCCGAGGGAACTTCCACCAGAGAGACACTCTCCGGAACATCGGGTCCGCGGCCGGACATCCGAATGGAGATCTTCGGCCAACCCGAGCTTCTTTTGGAAGAGGATGCGGAAGGTCGGGGGACGGTCTTTCCTGGAGCTGCGGACCGAAGCGGCGTCACATCCTTCATCAACGCTTTCTCCTTTCTCGGGGAATTAGCCGCTCTTGAGGAATCTCCTACCGCGGGCTGCGCCAAGACAGCCTCCGTCCGAGCGCATTTGGGAGCCATGGCCGTGCTGGTCTTCCTTTTCTTCGCCATCCGACAAAGAGTTTCGAGGTCGGACAGGTTCATCGCTGAACAGGAGAACACAAGATTCGGTCAATGACGATGATAAGGAGAGAAAAGACAATCCAAACAAAATCGCATAAGAACACTTACTCCTTGGGTCAGTTGAAATCAGTTTGACCTTAAACAAGTTCTCCTCGGTAAGAAATCTGGACAGTGGGAGAGGTGCAAGACTAAAGATTTGACTCAAGACCTCCTCGGTTTCGGATAGTGATGGAGGTCCGACCACTAGAACGCTGGGACGCGTTTGATGCTCCCCTCCGGGTCTTCATGATATCTAGTGTCGTACTTTCTTTCCTTGAAATTAAGCCTCGGAAATAACCGAGGCCCTTCTTCTAGCGCCAATTGTTGCTTCCGGATCTTCCGACTTGGGGTCGGCCGACGAGGATGGAGCAGCTCGGCCATCGAGGAATATGAGGCCAAGGACGAGCTTTGCTGGAGCTTCACCCATTCACTTGCAATAAAGTTCCTACCGGAGTGTTCTCCGGTGAAGACCCTCCGACGCTCAAGTTAGGAGATTGAAGAACAATGAGGGGAGAAAGCGTCGAATTGAATGACGTACCTGGAGGGTCCCGGAGCCCCTTTATTTATAGGGGAGGAGTTAGAGCCGTAGCCGTTTCGGACTTTAATGACTTTTCGAGTTTGTCGCCCTGGTTTGATTCGGAAGATTTTTTCCCTTTTTGGGACGGGATTGTGAAAGAATTTTCTTTTATCCGAGTTTTTCGATTCGTAGAGGATGCGGCTTCAGCAGAGACGGTTGTAGGTCAGTCGTTGATGAGCTATAAGTCTCTTCATGTAGCTCGGCGGCTGACCTGAGTTCGATGAGGACGGGATACGAAGGCTTACCTCATCTTGCCAGGAGGCGATCCTCAGTAGGTCGGCTAGAATTGTAGGTCAGCCTAAGACGACCTACAGTTAACCGTGATCAACATATCGCGTTGCTTCGCTCAGACGATCCATTGGGGTAGGTCGGGGGGTCGACCCTAAATTGGCCGAAGCCATACCAACTCTGCTCCACAATAGGAAGGAAGAAGGAAAAAATAATAAAATATTTTTTGTGAAATAATAAAAAATATAATATATATAATTAATAAATAAAATAAAATATTAAAAAAGAAAAAAGCTAAAGAATATTTATTATGAACATTTATTATTAAAAATTTTAATAATTATAGGCTGTAATTTTTGCCCTGCACAACACGCAGGTCTTCGACTAGTTTGTTATTCTCTCTGGCATTGTGTTCCAATCATTATTCTATCCACCAACCACGTGGTTTCAGATGGTGATAGGATAACGAACTCCAAATGAGTGAGACAAGGTGTGAAACATAAAATGGATTATAGCTAATGAGCAAGACAGACATATTGCATAATAGTAAATCATTGTAAAATTAAGGCATGTTTAGTTCTAAAAAGTTTTCTTTTTCTATGTTAGAGTTTGCTACAATCATATGATCCTCATGGAAAATTTTAAGATTTCCAGCAAAACTATTTTTTCTATATTATGCTGGCTCAGTTTTTAACGTGGGTTTTGGCATGAATCAAGCAACAGTATAATTACTTGTCTGATCCTATCTTGTCCTTGACTTGCAGTGGACGATCAAGAAGTTGATGACCGGTAAACTGGGAAGTTCATTGCATTTGCATATTTTGCAAATTGATGATCACGTGTAATGTTTGTTTGTTTTCAGGATTTGAGTTGGATGGCCTTTGTTCTCTGCATAAGCAATGGTCCTATCATCCGAATATTTATGTTTTTGTATGTTTAACTCAGTATGCTTGCCCATAGTTTTTTAGCCAGGGTTTTGGTATGAAGTTGCTAACACTGAAATTACTGGTCTGATTCCATCTTGTCCTTCAATTATAGTAGACAACCAATAAGTTGATAATTGACATGTGCATAATTTGGAAACTGATAAAGCATGTGACATTCTTTTGGTTTCAGCATGAGTTGCATGACCTTGCTTCATGCATCAGCAATGGGCCTGCCATTTGAATCTTAAATTTTTTTGTAAATTACTAAATGGTTTGGGGGTTTCTGGGATTTTATTATTGCCACAGTTTATCTTCAGGAGGAAGTGAAGAATGATCTTTTAAATTTTGAAATTTGATTGTCAAACAACTCATTTATGGAATCCTTGAGGTGTTTTTCTTGAGCATGTGTTTTATTTCTTTCTGTCAGTACCTGTTGCCATGAGGCTATGAGATCTTTAGACAATCCACAAGTACTGTCACAAGTACAAGATCTTTAGCCCAATTCCTCCTAGACAGTATTTGTGATTATGACATTCAATATGCTTGAAGTCTTCAACTATGACCTTCATTCTTTCAATGACCCATGTAATTTAAGCTTGCCATGCTTGTCCACTGCAGATGTGATGCACAAAAGCTGGAAGAGTGGGCTCGTGCTCAAAATGCTAATACGTTAGTAGATTTTTCTTCGAGAGAAGGAGAGGTTGAAGATATTCTTAAAAATATTTCTGAACGGGCTCAGGGTAAGGGAAATTTCAGCTATAGTCGATTCTTTGCAATTGGACTGTTTCGTCTGCTTGAGCTGGCAAATGCAACAGAACCAACAATCTTAGAAAAGGTTGTACTTTTTTCATCATATTTGCTGATGTATACACCACACTTTGCCTTCTATATTTCTTTATAGTCATCTTAGGTTATTTTAACATTGATCAATAGTATGTATATTTCCTTCCCTTAGTAAACTGTTATTTTAGAGGTAGTTGTTGCTTATAAATTGGGCTGTCTTATAACTAATATTTCAGCTAACATTATTTTTTTTGTTGTTGGTCCAGCAACCATGGGATTTTCTCTATAGATATATGTTTAACCTATTTTTTTTGTAATTTCTTTATTTAATTATTACCTGAATTTAAGGATACATTTCGGCGTAGCATGGCATGTTAATGGACGAGCTAATGCAATAAGCAAATCTACCAAATGATGAATTATCTATACAAAACTATAGATAAAGAACTACTCAAAAATTAGTTAAATTGGTAGGTTGTGACTTGTAAGTTTGAGCACGAAATAACTGGGGGTTCTAATCTACCTGCGTTGCTTGCTCGATGCTTAAACCTGTTTGTGAGGGTATTGTCAAAACCTAATTCCCTATCCTGCATGGGCCTGGGTCAGGTGCTTAAATACCAACTAGCTAGCTGGCCAGATCTATTAGCTGTCTAGGTGGTTGGTCTCTAGGCTCTGTTGTCAAAGGACCTCTTAAGCTTAGGTGGTCCAGTTGGCAGCTTTTTAAAATAGTGATAAGTGGGTTTGGGTTATTTATCAACAAGCTAGCATTACACATTTCTATTTTCACATAAGCCTTAAATTCATGAAAAATCTATGTAGGGACATACAACTATCATTAACATAATAACAACATATTTTAGGTGATTTAAACATACTGTAAATACAGTGAGAAAGTCACATACTGACAGTACCATGAAAAGTTTGTGTAATGTATCACAATGTGGAATGACTTTTACCATGATCATGTCCAGTTTGTAGATTGATACTCATATCCTCTAAATAAAAATAGAAAAGCCAAAGTACATGAATTCCAGATAATGTTGAATAGAGAAAAGGCCATGAAAGCCGGTGATCATAGGTTTAAAATGGTAAAACTGAGGTGCTAAGCTATATCATGAAGTATCTTGTATCAGTCTATATTGCTTCAATGTGCATCCATACAAGCTGATGCATATGGATATTAGCCAGCATGGTCAACACCATGGTGTATATCTCTGGACTGTTAGGGCAATGTATTGGCAGCCTGCTATCAGATATCTTGGTCATGATGTGCATTTTGAGCCTTGGATTAATGTTAGGAATTTGGTCTCCTTGTTTGTGCTCAGTATTTAGAGCTTATGCTGACTCACAATGTTGCCAAGCTCAGAGGGTATTCCAGTATGGTCTTTTTCGATGTCCACTTTCTTTTGTATCCAAGATTTGTCTTGTTACAGAAGTAGCACAGGCAAGTAGCACATGAGCAGCTTGGGCTCGGTTTTGGTATTTGGTCATTCAAGCTCTCAGCGCAGCTGAAGAACAAGTCGAGCTCAAACATCTTTTGGAGCTCCGTGCCAGAGCCAAGCCTGAACAGCGCTTGGTTCAAAAACACTGGGAAAGCTTGGCTTAACTTGATTAAAGCTCAGCTTAAAGATCAAGCCCAGCTCGAACAGCTCTTCTAATATGCTGAGGCAAGTTGAGCAGCCTGATACTTGACATGGCTTGTTGACACCCCTACATGCATAGGCCTAAAGACTAGTGAACCAGAATTCTCAAACATTATCTATATGTAACAGTCAGATAAGTTAATAGTGAGCTAGTATTTCAAAAATCTTGTAGAATTTGGTTTTACATTTTTTATCTTCAAATTTGCATTTATGCTACCACTATTGCATTTTTAAGAAGCAGATTATATGCTTTGCTATGGTTCACAGAAAGTCTATTGGGAGCCTGAAGTGACTTCTATTCATTGTTTCTCCAACACTTGTTTTGGTTGCTGTGTTTGTAGGTAGATATAGCAATTTCAACCTCTCTGAATTCTAGTTGAAATGTGCAACTTTTGCCTCCTTTTATTTAAAAAACAGTTCATTCATGTATTTTGACCTATAAGCTTCTGCCTGTAAAATAGCACTTGTTTGGCTGTATCAGGTTCAACTCAACCATGTTTGATCAATTTGCTGCATTCTATGTTATGTTTTATGTAGGTCATCACTAAGGATTCAGTTTCATTTGAGAAATACAGATTCAGTTCATTTTGTTTAACAAGCTTGTGTTTATGCTTGTCCAAATGATTGAAAAATGCCCAGTATAAAGTCTGTTCCATGAAAATTCAGTTTCTCCCTAGTTGTGGGTCTACGCTGACTCGGTTTGTTCTGTTTGACAGCTTTGTGCTGCCTTAAATGTAAACAAACGAAGTGTGGATAGGGACCTCGATGTATACCGCAATCTTCTTTCCAAACTGGTTCAGGCCAAGGAGCTTTTGAAGGAATATATTGATAGGTATTTTTTTTTTTAAAAAAATATCCCAAAAGAAAATCTTGCAGTTTATTTTGCTCTCTTATCATAATGCAACATTAGATGGATATACATATGACAGCATGTCAAGTATGTTCAGTTGTACTTAAGCATGCATTGCAAAGTTCTTTTTTTTCTTTTTTTTTTTTCCATTTACTGCATAAGATTTGGGTCCTTGGGATCGAAGAAAGTGAGCTTTAGAAGTCAGAAAAGATAAGTGCCCATTAGTTTGTTTTGTTATGCAAGAGATGCTATAGTTGCTTGTTTGCTTCAACATGATCTGAATGTCAAGAGGGCAATACATGGATACCAAAGTCCAATGTGGCTCTTGCAAACTTGATATTGCAGTCCAAGCAGTGGCAGGCAATATGCTGACATATTCCTCCAATTATATTCATGCGGTTTATTGAATTTACATGCATTTCCCCCTAGCTTGATCAAATGGTCATCGGAAAACCTATTTTTAACTCAGTATTCAGTTGCAAGTTTGAATTAAGTATTAAAACTGTGGCTTAATTTTACGAAAGTTCCGCCTTTACTATTAAAGTAGCTGCTAATATGTTCTTTATATGATATTAATTCTGCAGAGAAAAGAAGAAAAGAGAGGAGAGAGTAGAATCTCAGAAAGCTGACGAGGCCATTACCAAATGCATGGGAGATTTTCATCATGCAGGGCAATGATTCGGCAAAGTCAATGTTTTGACCTGTTTTCAAAAGATTTGCTCGATGAAGCTTCGTCTTGTTTTTCTTTGACCTCAACTGGAGCAAGATGGAACCTTTAAGCTACTTGTGCTTGATATATTTGCCACATGTAATGTGTTATTTTGTAGTTCAAATATCCAAGCATCATTTTTTTTAAGCTGCGCCGCATTCCTACCATTGCTTCGTATCTGAATGTGGCATCGCTGGCTTCACTAATTGTAGTATGCAAAGGGCATGCGGTCAATGTTTCTCCCAAGCAGTGCAATTTTTCCGTTTTTCTTTGCTCTACGTTGACAGCTTCATATTGCTTTTTATGTTGCTCTCAGTTCTAAGTTTTAAAAAGTTGGACTCGAATGTGAAGTTGCAGGCATACGTGGCGTGCAAAAGATTAATGGCTTATTGTGTACCCACTTGCGAGATCATCGCTAAGGAATTGCCCTTTATTCATTTTTTTTTTTTAATTTCAGCATATAAACTCAGTGGTAGGTCGATCACCTACGCTGCTATCTGGACGTTGTGTTGATTAAAAACATTTATGGTGGCAAAAATTTTCTTAGCTATAGTCTCACCAAAGAAGCAGCAACGTTATCCGGATGATGCCTATGAACCTGGAGTGAAAGCCCAACTGCAAGATTGGAATGAAGCTGAGCAAAGAGCGTCATCAGCCTATGATCATCTTCCTAAACTTGTGGCAGCCTGCTAGATGGCTGTGTTTGGTGGTGAAGGAGGAGGATGTATCTTGAACTAAAATAGGAATTGACCATTTCAGCAGAATCTGCAGCTAGCGTCCCAAGTATTGGCATATTCTCAGCTGCATGACCTTGAGCAACCATCATGTTTGATTCCATGAGCCTAGAAGAAGATGCAGAAACAGCCTGCTTGTAATGTGCCAGTCGATTGGCCCCAATTTTTTTCTTTTCCAATTCCAAGACCATGAAACCAGGAATCACCTGGACCAATAACTGTGATCGGATTATCTGAATGTGTCCGCTGCACCAAATTTCCTCCTCTCCTCGGACTTCTTGTTGGATTGTTTACTTCCGTATTACGAGAAATACGCGACGAGGGTGGGTGCTGGGGCATTTCTAGGTTGCAAGGGCATTTCTAGGTTGCAAGTAGAGCATACTTGAGTACAGAAGATATCAAATTTTAAATAGATCCAATCCGAAGCTCGACCAAAAAAAAGGTCCGCCTCATGATCAGCTCTACTTGCAAGCATCTTGACTAGTCCCCCTGCTCCGCTCCCAAGGCTCTCCAATTCTCATGTATGTGCAGTCCGACCATAAAACCTGAATCGAATATGATTTGCCTATATGTGATTAGAGAATATATTAAACTCATATACTTATGCTGGGCGATGGAGTTAAACTTTGATAACTTATTTCTATATAGAATATACCATACTCTTTCTAGAGGAGATCATCTAATCCTTTCATATCTGAAATCAATGATCAGATACTCCAAAAATTGAAGATCTACATCTTTGATCATGATCTATATCATTAAAAATGCCTAGAAATTAAGAATCACATGTTCTGGTAATCTCCAACCTATGCATCCAAAAGATGGAAAATTAAATGGTCTAAAATACATGATATAACATTTTAATTAAAAATTCATCTCATCAAGCATGTTAAAAGGTATATATTTATATATTGAAAATCAAAAAAAAAAAATTAATGCTTGGATCGTAGCAAAATATTATCGTATCATATTATTTTAATCATTGATCCACAGGCTAGAGAGCATTGAGATACGTAACTTTTGGTTTCTAGACATTTTCAATGGTATGGATTACGGAGTATCAATTTGAATGCCCGATTATTAATTTTGGAGTGAGAGTAGCACGTACCCTCTCCTCTTGAGGGGAGCAAAGTTGATCTCTTTATATCATCAATTTCTACCGGTCCATTTCCATACGTATACCAGTGTCTTGGTCATTCGAAAAATAACATGCACTTCATTTACCTGTGCAGGACGAGTCCCATGTCCATTTGGAGGGGGAAGAACGAGTCCATGCCAAGCACCTTTAAAACCCACGACCTCAAGAAGGACATCAACCACGTAGAGTGAAGATAAGTGTCTCCATAGAATCAAAATCTAAATATAAGAAATAATGAAAAAAAAAAAATAAAGGAGACGGCTATAGAAGTTGAGTCCCGTTGATATGAATGTATACTTTGTACCTGGAGTTCCCCAGGGATTCGGAAGAGCTAGGCAAGACAAACAATTGACATAACGCTGAATATGGGTACACAATAAGACGAACCAATTAAGATAACAGAAAATGATGGAAGAACATTTTCATGTCCATAGGTAGCATGATATGACATAAAATAAGTAATCATCATGCAGTTAAATCTCTTCCATGAACTACTCCAAAATAGTTCGAAAACGTAACAATGCTATTTTGCATTGGATTTCAAAACCAGAAATATCCAAGAAAAATTCATACCTTAAGGTCCACTCCACTACAAGATGTACAAGGTGGCTGGTTTATCCATGCACATATGCAAGCGAACAATGCTCGCTTCAGAGTAATCGTACGAGGAGAGCATAAAAGAAGGATAAAATTATTTTATAAATTATTCATGTACTGCAAGATAGAATGTTTACCTGGAAGAAGGATAAAAAAGAGGCACGAAACCATCCTTGCGTGCTTCCTCTGCAAATTGAGAATCCATTGCAAGATGGCTGTGTCTATTTCCATTTGATGTGAAGTAAAAATAATAACTATTAGTCGCTATATATAAAATTATTGTTAATTTTGAAGATTAATAAGCAAACCTATATAATCATGTGGATAGCATTTATTAGCAACAGTGATCGGATTTCGTATATATAGAGCGCGCATTTTACACATGCAACTAGAAAAACTGACCAGATTAACCAACTGATTTTTCAATTTTTCCATACGCAACCTGCAGTCAGAATGAAATGCGTATGATACTTGGGCATCCATCCCTATAATAAAACTGAGAATGTCATTTGCACTCCACCCCCTCAAGTCATTTGGTTTTACATATGATATAAAGAGTTATTTGGTGCATCTGTTTGGTTTAAAATTAAAAACTACCATAGAAAAATATCTCAGCAACTAGCAAAAAAAATACATCATCTTAGTATTTAGTGAAATATTTAGATAAAAAAATACTATCAAAATTTTGGAAAGCACTCTTCACGAACGAGCTGATGCAAAACCAAAAGAAAAAAAAGAAGAAGAAAAAAATAAAGTGGAACCTTTAAATAAAAAAATAAAAACACAACTTAATAGGATTCTAACAGATGACTTAAAATTCAATAGAACTTTTTTTACAGAGTCCTAACAAAATTAGAATTTTTAATAAAAATAAAATAACCTAAATTAAGTCTATAAAAATTAGGATTATGATTTATCGACACTTTCTTTTGGAATACGTGTGTAATCCCTGATTTCTATCATTTCCTCTTGGCTGAAAAGAACTCGATTTTGGCGAGGAGCTGATGTAATGTTCGAAAATATCTGGATCAATTCGTTGTAGTTCTTCTTTAAGAATCCAAGTAGCATCTGAATCTGGACGTCCTTGCCATTTGATCAAAAATATTCAAAATCCTCCATCAGCGGAAGAAATAATTTCATCTATAATAATACATTCAATTTGGTCTGATGAAGCCGATAGAAGCGATGGAAGAACCGAAACTGGCATTGGAGGAGGAATGTGATCCCTACTGTCGTCTGCATGCATAGTAGGAGGCTTGAATATGCCTCGATAAGTCCTCAACATTAAAAATTAAACTAAATTTTAAATCAGAAGATAATTCTTTATAATATGCATTAGGTCCAAGTTTACAAAAGATGCAAAAAGAACCGATGGCTCGAGCATGTAACTTTTTGAATGAATTTCGTGGATGACGTTCAGAATGAATACGAACCATAACATAATCACCTTCATTAAATTCTAATTTTCTACGATGAACAACAACAGCAAGTTTATATTTTTCTGTATTCATGGTAATTTTTTGTCTAATTTCAGTATGAACTTCATTAATGTGTTTAGCAAAAAAAGTCGCAGACTTAAAAATATGATTATTCATAGGTAAGAAAACAAGATCAATAGGTTGACGGCGATTAAAATCATAAATAATATTAAAAGAGCTTTTACCAATAGACCTATTCACGGAGTTATTATAAGCGAATTCTGCGATAGACAATGATAAATCCCACGTCCCAAGTTTATCACCAACTAGACACCTAAGTAAATTACTAAGACTTCTATTTATAACTTTTGTTTGATCATCAGTTTGGGGATGAAAAGCTGAAGAAAATTTTAAAGTAGTCCCAAATAATTTTCATAAGATTTTTCAAAAATAACTTACAAATTTGACATCACGATCTGATACTATTGAAGTAGGTAATCCATGAAGTTTAACTACTTTCCTAAAGAATAACTTAAGGATAGAAGAAGCATCAGAAATCTTGTGATAAGGAATAAAGTGTGCCATTTTGAAAAATCTATCAACAACCACTAAAATTGAATCGTGTTTCCTTACAGTTCTAGGTAGTCTAAGAATAAAATTCATACTAAGATTTTTTCATGGGGAATGAGAAATCGATAAAAGAGTATATAATTCAATGTTTTATTTTCTAACCTTAGCTAGCTGACATGTATAATACTGAGAGAGAATTTTAGCTACGTTCTTTTTAAGAGATAGTAAAATCTATTCTCTACCATACCTATAGTTTTATTTCATCCAAAATGCCTGCTAATCCTCATGCATGAAGTTTTCAAACAAAAAAGTCTCGTAGAGATGTCTAAGGTATATAGGGATGATAACCTTTAAATAAGTAATCGTCTCTAATCACAAAATCAATAAATTCTTGATAATTTTCTTCACTAACTTCTTGATAAATATCAGAAAAATCAGGACAATGCTGGTAATCATCTTTTACTCAAAATTAATTACCTCGATATTCATGGATTGTAAGACAGTAATTACTCTACTTAATGCATCGGCGGCCTTATTCTCAACATCTACTTGATGTTTGAGAACAAAAGTATAATCTTAAAGAAACTCTACTCATTTAACATGCCTAGCACTAAGCTTCTTTTGGGATTGAATGTATCTAAGAGATTGGTGATCAGAATATAGAACAAATTCTTTAGGTAAAAGATAATATCGCCAGTACTTAAGGGCTTGAACTACAGCATAAAATTTTTTATCATATGTAGAGTATTTTTACTTAGCTTAATTAAGTTTTTTACTAAAATAGGCTATAAGATGATTCTCCTGGTTAAGAACTCCTTCAATTCCTATACCTGATGTATCATAAGCTACTTCAAAAATTTTGGAAAAGTTAGGATGTATCAGTACATGTATCTCAGTCATCATAAGTTTTATTTCATTAAAATCTCTAGCAGCGTTAGTTATCCAATGAAACTCATCTTTCTTCATATAATTTGTAATAGGAGCCATGATGGTACTAAACTTTCTAATAAATCATCTATAGAAAGAAGCTAGACTGTGAAAACTACGTACCTCAGAAAAAAATTTTGGTTCAGGCCAATCTCTAATTGCTTTTATTTTCTTAGGATCAGCCATAATATCCTGAGAGGATACGACATATCCTAAAAATAGTACTTGATTCCGAAGGAATGAGCACTTTTTAAGATTAATATATAATCTAGCGGATCTAAGAATGACAAAAATTTTTCTAAGATGATTTAGATGTTCTTTTCTAGACCTACTATAGACTAAAATATTATCAAAATAGACAACTAAAAATTTACCAATAAAAGGTCTCAATAACTTAGTCATAAATCTTATAAATGTACTAGAAATATTGGATAACCGAAATGGCATGACTAACCATTCATAAAATTCATCTTGGATTTTAAAAGCAGTTTTTCATTCATCTCCAGATCAAATTCTAATCTGATGGTATTCACTACGTAAATCAAATTTAGAATAAATTACAGAGCCAGCTAACTGATCAAGCATATCTTCAAGCCTAGAAATAAAAAATCTATACTTAACAGTAATCCTATTGATAGCTCTGCTGTCTACATACATCCTCCATATATCATTTTTCTTTGGTGTGAAAAGGACTGGTACAACACATGGGCTAAGGCTAGGACGAATGTGATCTTTTTGTAACAGACCATCTATTTATCTTCTCATTTTCTCATGTTCCTTAGGATTCAACCTATAATATGGAAGATTAGGTATTTGAGATCCTGGAACTAAATCAATAGCATGCTGAATTTTTCGTAAAGAAAAAAGACCATCTAGTATTTCTTCTGAAGTCACATCCTTAAATTCTTCTAATAACTGTTCAATCTCAAAAGATTGGTTATCTTGGATGTCTGAGATTAATCTAATTTCATCTTTAGGAATGACTGCTAACATAATCCCAGTTTTTGAACTTTCTTCAAATTTCTTATGAGTTAAAATATGACAGTTCTTTTGTTTAAGAGTTTGAGATACATTCTTATCTTTTCTAGAAGATCGGGACTTACTAGGTTTGGCAGGATTTAATCTAATTTTCTTATCTTTATGCGTAAATACATAGGTATTTTCTCTACCAAAATTATGGGCATCTACATCATAAATTCATGGCCGACCTAATAAGACACTGGCTACTTCCATGGATAAAACATCACACATAATCTCAGTAGAATAAGCTTCCGTTTTAATTGGTACTAGACAGCATTCATTAATTGGGAGAAATGTTTTGTCTATCCATGCAACTCTATAAAGATGAGATTGAGATTTTAGTTTCAATTGATTAATGGCAGACTTAGATACTACATTCATAGAACTACCACCATCAATAACTAGTTTACATACCTTATTTCCATACCTGTGCATATGTATGAAAAATACTAGTGCGTTTCTAGGCTTCAGAATCTACATGGGTGGTGACTATACAATGCATAATATTAACCTGACCTTCTAACTCTTCATATTCTTTCTCGTACTTTTCTTCAAAATTAGTTGATTCTAGGAGATTAAAATCTTCTAATGCATTTTCAGCTGGAATTGCTTTATCATATTATAGTTCTATGGTCAAGGTATGATGTAAACATTGTGATCTTTTTCATGATAATAATGATACTCTATGTTTGACGAACTAGTTGATTGAAATATTTTTGGTACAGGTTCTCTGGTCCTAGTATATGTGGGATTTAGTCCTGAACGAGAAGGAGCTATTTGTAATACACTTCTAGTACGACTACTAGGGATAGGTTTAGACTACCTAGTTTCAGTAGAAAAAAGAGCTCTTCTTTGCGATGAAGTTTTCTGAAATTTCTCAATTTCTAGGATTTTATGATAAGCTTCTCCTACAAAATCAGGTGAATACAAGAAAACTTATCTTTTCAAATCATTTCTCAAACTACTAATGAATTTAGAAACTAGTTTCCATAAATCCTCAGATATATCACATCTTAACTGTAGATCCTCAAAATGAGTTATGTAGTCAGTTACGCTAATATTTTTCTGCCTAAAAATATATCATTAATCTAATAATTAACTTTTGTAATATATGGGAACATATTTCTCATACAACTTAAATTTTATTTCTTTTCAAAGCACTATAGGAGGATATCCTACCTGCTCTAAATCATTTTCAAAAGTTTGCCAATACCGCTTGGCAGATCCTATTAGTTTCATTTTTGTGAAGTGGATGCGAGAGGCACCTAACATATGATACCACTCAAAATAGGATTCTAGATCTAATAAACAGTCATGGAAGGCTTCTGGATCCAATCTACTATTATAAGAAGCAACTTCTATTTTAATCCCTTTTAGTGATTCTTCTAAATTTTCATATCTATGCGGATATGCTCTATATTATTGTCCTTGGGGTCTAAAGTATTCAGAATTTCGTGTACACCTAGTAGGCTGCCTAGGATTTCTAAGTATGAAATTTGGCAGCTCTACTTTTTCTTTATAGCCTTCTCTATCATATGCATTTATCCTAGAATAATGATAACCTTCAAAATTATTTATGGAGTGGTAGATAATTGGAGGGACTATTGTATAGATCGGGGATGCCGGAAAAGACACACTAATATGTATGACATGACTCTGGCTACTAGTAGGCTTAAAATTTTGTAAAGAAGATCGATGAGTAGGTTGAATACTAGGAGAATCATTTTCTACAGGTTGTTTGCCTATTCTCGACTTTCTTAGGGATAATTGGCATTCTATTTATTGACCTATAAGATTTGTCATGTCTATATGACTATTTATTTGGATAGCACAAAGCTCATTAATATCAAAGTAAATTTGGTCTAAAGAATAACGGATCTGATTTAAAGATTTTTGGAAGATTGATTGAATTTTTTTGGTAATTTTTAGTTTTTTTTCATTATAGTTTGTACAATTTTTAAGTTACCAATAGACATGATAAGAAAAAAATTTAAATTTTATATATATTTAAAATTTTTAGCTATGTTGCTCATGGTAAAAATTATGGAATCCAACTTAATATATATGTTTTTGGTTCGTATAGTAAGGTATATGAGTGTTTGATATGAAAAATAGTAAATATATAAAAAAATAAAGATAAAATCAGAATTTAAGTAATTTTAAATTATTTAAAAAAATTTAAAAATTTAAATTTAATAGAAAATTATATTTTTAGGTGCTTGCAGGTTGAAGAGTATATATCCGTGGATCGGATTTACGAACCAGAGGGTCTGCGGTTTATAAACCGCTGCGGTTTATAGACCGCGATGGACTCTGCTCCCCATATTTTTTTTGGTTTGCAGTTGCAGGCGGGCTTCGGTGGAGGACAGTGGACGCTGGCGACTGGCGACGGAAGGAAGGGACCTCCGGCGAGGGTCCGGTCGGACTCCGGAGAGGCGACGGGAAAGGAGGGGAAGACAGAGCCTCTCTCCTGATTGTAACTCCTGCGGGAGATCGGGGGGGGGGGGGCGGGGGGCGGCGGGGTAACGCTGGGGGAAAAGGAGACGGCGGGATGCGAGGCATCAGCGGCGGTAGAGACGGCGACGATGGCGAGAGGTGATGGCGAGCTGCACAGAGAGAGAGGTTGGAGACAGGAGAGGGGTTTGACGGTCGGATGGAGGTGGACGACGTCGATCGGAGCCTCCCACTCGATTGAGACTTTCGAGGAAAATCGGAGGGGAAGAATCAGACACCGGCATTGGATGGCTATTAGAGGTGGGCGACTGTGTTTCTGGGAGGTTCCGGTGGTCTGCGACGTTGATGACGACAGCGAGGCGAGATGGCGAAAGATGAGGCAGCGGTGGTCGAAAGATACCGCGTTGTCGTCGGTGGGGAAGCCGATGTCGTTTGGCGGTGAAAAAGTGAGAACACGTCGTCGGGGTGGGGCGGGCTGCGACTCGGAAGGAAAAAAGAGAAAAAGACGAAAATGGGAAGGGAAAGACGGGGATTTTTTTTTTGGTTTTGACCAAGTGGGTGGAAGGTGATGGGAAAAGAACAAGAGGGAGACGGAGAGGAGACAGAAGGACGATGTCAGAAGCAAATTTTCTACGACTCAAAAAAATATATCATAGAATCAAAAAATTATAAAATTTTTTAATATTAATATTAAATTAATATAAAATTAAAAAAAATTAAAAAATTAAAATTTAAAAATTTAATTTTTTAATAAATAATTTAAAACTATCTTTTCTTCATACAGATGAGTTTTTAAATAAAAAAATAAAAATATAATCTAAAAAATTTTTAACACATGACTTAAAATTCAATAGAATTCTTTTTTATGAAATCTTAATAAAATTAAAATTTTTAATAAAAATAAAATAATTTAAATTAAATATATAAAAATTAAAATTATAATTTAGTGATATTTTTTTTGAAATACGCAGCACCAAGACATTCACATTCAAGCAGCATATATTTAGACATTGATATTGTATAATGCCAAGTTTGGATGCAAATGACCATATCAAAAGCGTTTATACACGATCCATTTTGCATTATTAAAATGCCACCGTTCATTTTACCTTAATCACAATAGTTGTTATACAAAAGCTATATATTACTGTCTTATTTAGATTTTTTCCTTGTCCTTAATTATTTGCTTTAAGAAGATAGCACTAACATAACACTCACAAATTACTGCTCACATGTAGAGATCTGAGATATGTTCCTGAATGGGTGTTAAGAGTTTAAAATATTGTCTAAAAGAATCACAGTGCAAGCATAGAGCTAAATGTGGGCAAAATAATACAGAATGCGACAAATAGCTAGTACAGGCATGATGGGGATGCTGTTATAGAAATCAAAACATTATTGATCAAATGATGTTTGAGCAAAACTAAAAGTATTATTACAAATATGCAGCTATTTTCCATCTACGGAAAGAGGACAAATCAAAATATTGTTGATGTAAATGTATCTAATAAGACAATACTGGAGCCCACAATGCATGCAAGTTCAAATGTTTCAAAATATCATAGATATGCCACACCCATTAATTCCACAAACGTTTCAAACCATCATGAGAAAAAAAAAAAGAAAAAAGAGGGAGACTGAAGTGTCCCCCATCAACAAGATATCAACACATTTTAAATATTGTGGGCTCGAGACTCTGAAATTATAAGCATCTGCCCATGTTATAGTTATAAGCACCTTAGCACCCATTTTGAAATTATCCTGCATTTTTTCATGGTTACGAGCATGTCCTCTTTCAAAGAAAACTCCCATACTGAAGTAATTCCAAAATCCTCACTGATATGTCTGACAACCTTCCTTGACAGACGTCAACATGGATTAGCTATCTAAGCTAATTAAACAAATGTGGCATTTGGATCTCACATTATCTGGAACTAAATATTTGAAAGCAACCTTAAAAAGGTTAACCCACTTATGTGAAATGACGCAAGCATGATCATGGCTTGAAATATGTTTTGGAATTTTTAGCAGTTAATCAGAAATGAAAAACCGCTACAGGTAATTAGTGGTTTCAGAGTTTCCTCAACCCAATTGAATGAAGATAGTTGTTTCTACTGAAGCATTCTTCTAAAGCACCAATTGGATGCTACTCTTTCAATACAATCATGTGGAAGCCAGCTTCTGCCAAATGTCATGCATGTCAGACTAAGGTTACTTTCATCACCAATCTCATGTGCAAAAATAAGTACCCGCACTCCCATGGTGGAAGTAGAGACTTAATTGGAGAGGACAGATAAAGCTCAAGGGTGTGCTCTGATGTATAGCATATCAAGCTAAACATTACCATATCCATCAAGCCTTGTGCCAATTACTTGGGATCAGCTTTATAGATCCTGATTTGCCACATATCCTATATAGGATACCTATGATATTATTTTAAAATCTTCCAGATCCTTGCCAATCAATTCATGTTATCTTAGGTATTCCCCTTATCTCCCTAGATCCCTTAACAAAGATTGAAGGGTCTCTTCCTAGCTAGGGGTGGCAACGGGTTGGACATTGATCGAGCTGACCGATACCTATACCCACCCCATCAGAAAAAAATCATATCCAAATCTGTCCCATACCTATCTCGGGTCGGGTTGGGTCGGACTTTAAAGAAGGGTCGGGTCGGATCGCATTGAGTATACTCAAATTGATTTCTCATTTCATCCTTCTCTATTCCCCATCTCCATCACCGCCCCACCACCGTCCCCCACCCTATCCCCAAACTCTACAAAACCTCAAGAGACCGGCTCACACCACCATAGCTCGCACAAAATCTCATATGCTTGAGAAAAAACCCTAATCGGAACCTAAAAAAAAAGAAAGCTGCAGTGCCGCTTGGATGTCGGGGTGGCTAGGTCATCGAGTTGGGATGGAGGCAGATTTTGATGTAAATGAGAAAGAGAGAGAGGGGGGGTGGGAGGGAGAGTGGAGACCTGCTAGCCACCGCAATGCTGCTTGGGTGTTAGGATTGCCGGGTCACCAGGTGGAGGTGGGGGGTTTGATGTAAATGGGAGAGAGAGAAAGAGAGATCTAAATTTATTTAAACAAGAGGTATTATCGAGGTGATGCATACCATTATCCATATCCGATCTGAACTTGCTTCGGATATTTTTTCTAAAATGCATATTAGCTCCACCTTTTAATCAGATCGGATAAAATCCATTCGAATCGGATTGGATACCCATCGGGCTAAGAAAAATTTTCATCCCTATTCCTAGCAAAGCCACTTCAAATTTTCATTGCACATGCCAGCACCATCTAGCTCAAAACTCTCTTACTTTGTCCTTGATTGGTGCAATTCCTGCAACTCTTCTAATACACTCCTTCCTTGCCCTGTCCTTTCTTGTTTTACTACAAATTCATCTTGACATTTTCATTTTTGCTATGCTGAATTTATATTCTTAGATCCTCTATAATGCCTATTGGTGCAGAATTTGGTTAACGCCGGATCAAGCTGGAGCTGAGAGAGACGAGGTCGCCGTCGGTGATCTTCAAAATAAAGTTTTGTTCGAAGATGGTGGTGGTGGCTCTAGTAGGACCCTCCGACGATCAAATCAGCTCTTCTGGCCAACAAAAATGGAGTGCTTAGGCGAGAGCTTGACAGAGTTTCGGAAAGGAGAAGAGAGCTTAGGGCTTAGAAAAAACGTATCTAGAGAGTCTCTTTTTATAGGCGGAGCTTGATTGATGGTGACAACTGCAGCTGTCTGGTAGCGGACCGCTCGAGGCCTGGCAAATTCGGTACGGAAGAAAAGATGTCGTCAGGATGATGGTGACAGTCACACCATCCGATAGCGCCATACCGTCCGATAGCATTGCCTGTGGCAGACTGATGGCGATCGTTCGTCGAGATTTAATAACCGTAGCTCTGAGAAAGCGGACGTTGATTGATGAACTTCGGCATATATCAATTTCAGAGAAGTTCGAACTCCTGAAGGGAATACGTCTGGAGGAGATTATCCGAGAGTAATCCGCTGGAGGAATCCGATTGAGGAAGAAGTCCAAAAGAAGTTCGGCTCCTGGAGGAGTTCGATCAAAGGAAAAATTTGGAAAGAGTTCGGCTTCTGTAGGAGTTTGGCCAAAGAGGAAGTTCGGAAGAAGTTCGGCTCCCATGGGCGTCCGACTGGAGGAGTACGGAGGAAGTTCGGCTCTCGTGGGAGTCCAACTGAAGGAGTACGAAGGAAGTTCGGCTCTCATAGGAGTTCGACTGGAGCTCGACCGCTGAGAAGTTCGACTGAAGCTCGACCGCTGAGAAGTTTGGCCGATTGAAGGGATTCGGCTAAGACTCGACTGCTGGAAAGTTTGGAAGGGGCTCAATCGCCGAAGAATTCGGTCGGCTAAAGGAGTTTGACTAAAACTCGTTTGCTGAAGCTCTTCCATGACTATCAGTTGCATTAGGCTGAGCATCAGACTAAACTTCAACAAGAGCGGAGTTTATCCCCAACAATAGTCTCCCCCACTTTCGAGTTCAAAACTCGAAGGAAGAAAGTGCAGAAAAGACGACTGCCGAAGTCCTCTTCAGGGCTCTGCGTCAGTTCAGGTTGAAGCTCGTGGGAGATCTCGTCTTCAGTCGAGGTTGAAGGAGATCTCATCTCCTGTGGCCGAGATCGAAGGTTGAGCTCCTCGAGAGAGATATCATCTTCAGCAGTCGAGGTTAAAGGTTGAACTCCTTGGAGGAGATCTTATCTCCTGCAATCGAGGTTGGCTCGATCACTTGGAAGAGATCTTATCTCTGATCGAGGTTGAAGCTCGGGAGAGATCTTATCTCCTACAGTCGAGGTTGAAACTCGAGGAAGATCTTATCTCCTGCAGTCGAGGTTGGTCGATAGCTCGGAAGAGATCTTATCTCTAGCCGAGGTTGACTCGGTTACTCGGAAGAGATCTTATCTCTAACCGAGGTTGAAGCTCGAAGGAGATCTTATCTCCTGCAGCCGAGGTAGAAGTTCGGAAGAGATCTTATCTCCTACAGTCGAGGTTGACTCGATCACTCGAGGGAGATCTTATCTCAAATGATCGAGGATGGCTCAAGAGAGATCTTATCTCCTGCAGCTAAGGTTGAAGTTCGGAGGAGATCTTATCTCCTGTAGTCGAGGTTGGCTCGGGGGAGATCTCATCTCCTGCAGTCGAGGTTGAAGCCCGGGGGAGATCTTATCTCCTGCAGTCAAAGTTGGTTGATCGCTCGGGAGAAATCTGATCTCTAGCCGAGGTTGAAGCTCGGGGAAGATCTTATCTCCTGCAACCAAGATCGAAGCTTGGAAAAAATCTTATCTCCTATAGTCGAGGTTGACTCGGTCGCTCAGGGAAGATCTTATCTCCAGCGATCGAGGGTGGCTCGAGGGAGATCTTATCTCCTACAGTCGAGGCTGACTCGGTCGCTCGAGAAAGATCTTATCTTTTGCAGCTGAGGTTGGCTCGGAGGAGATCTTATCTCTTACAGCCGAGATTGAAGCTCGGAGATCTTATCTCCTACAGCTGAGGTTGGCCCGATCGCTCAAAAGAGATCTTATCTCTAGTTGAAGTTGATTCGGTCGCTCGGGAGAGATCTTAACTCTAGACGAGGTTGAAGCTCGGAAGAGATCTTATCTTCTACAGCCGAGGTTGAAGCTCGGAGGAGATCTTATCTCCTACAGTCGAGGTTGACGTAGACTTTGAAGTTCGGTCTTCGACTTTGCTCACATTAGGACGAGGTTCTTCTCCTATTCCTAACGGGCTGTGGGGACAGATAAGGACCGTTGCTAGGGCCTCTCCCTCCATCTCGTCTAAAATGAACGAAACCTTCGACTTTGCTCGCGTTAAGACGAGTTTCTCCTTCTGTTCCTAACAAACTGTGGGGGCACATAAAGATCGTTGCCAGGGCCTCTCCCCCCATCTCGTCAAAAAATGAACGAGGCCTTCGATTTTTGCTCACGTTAGGACGAGGTTCTCCTCCTATTTTTAATGGACTGTGGGGGCACATAAGAGCCATTGTTAGAGCCTCTCCCCCCATCTTGTCTAAAATGAACGAGGCCTTCGACTTTGCTCATGTTAGGACGAGGTTCTCCTCCTATTCCTAACGGGCTGTGGGGGCACATAAGGGCCGTTGCCAGGACCTCTCCCCCTATCTCGTGTAAAATAAATCAGGTCTTCGACTTTGCTCGCATTAGGACGAGGTTCTCCTTCTATTTCTAATGGACTGTGGGGGCATATAAGAGCCATTGTCAGGACATCTCTCCCCATCTCGTCTAAAATGAACGAGGCCTTCGACTTTGCTCGTGTTAGGAAGAGGTTCTCCTCCTATTTCTAACGGGCTATGGGGGTACATAAGGGCCGTTGCCAGGATCTCTTCCTCCATCTCATCTAAAATGAACGAGGCCTTCGACTTTGCTCGCGTTAGGACGAGGTTCTCCTCCTGTTCCTAACGGACTGTGGGGGCACATAAGGGCCATTGTCAGGATCTCTCCTCCCATCTCGTCTAAAATGAACGAAACCTTCGACTTTGCTTGTGTTAGGACGAGGTTCTCTTTTTGTTCCTAACGAACTGTGGAGGCACATAAGGATCGTTGTCAGGGCCTCTCCCCCCATCTCATCTAAAATGAACGAGGCCTTCGACTTACTCATGTTAGGATGAGGTTCTCCTTCTGTTCCTAACATGGAAACTATTATTTACTTCTTCCCTATCATTCGATAGTTTTTGCACCGAGAAACAATAATGTTGAAATGGAGGAGTCTTACTGAAGAAAAATTATCGGTAGTACAATCTTGGATTCTCTGCGTCTTAAGATCGTGGAAGCGTTGTCACTCCGAACTTTTCAGATGGTAAGTTTTGGACCTGACGATCTCCTCTATTTTGTGCTGGCCTTCTCAATTTAGAGCAAGCTTCTCTTGACTTTGACGCTGGAAGATGACAGCCTATCGAAGTATCAAGCCCCCAGAGATAGCATCGATGATGCCGGGAGGAGGCCGATTTTCTTATTATTCCTCCCTCATTGATGGTTCTAGCTTCTGGGGGAGGACTTCTTCGCGCTCTTCTATCGAAGCTTTCTTGACGATGAGCTCAAGGGGGAGCTCGACCTCGTTTGTGCTCGGGAGGAGTCCGTGAGCGCGGTCGAACTTCATTCCACCCTCCTGTGAAGCCTCCTGGGGGAGAACTTCGTGCCCTTTTGTCAGTGTTTTCTTGATGATGGACTCTTGGGGGAGCTCAACCGAACTTCATTCGATCCTCCTGTGAAACCTCCTAGGAGAGAATTTCATGTCCTTTTGTCGAGGCTTCCTTGATGACAAGCTCGAGGGGGAGTTCGGCCTCACTTACGCTCGGAAGAGTCCGTGAACGCGGCCAAACTTCACTCGATCCTCCATCGACGGTGGGTCTATTAGACTCGTCTGCCCATCATTTTCGTACGGTTTCTTCTTCCTTCAACTTGAAGGCTTCTTCCGTACGGGCATATCTCTCGGCCCGGGCTAGCAGGTCAGAAAAGTCTCTGGGATACTTCTTCTCCAGAAAAAATAGCAAATCATTCTTCTGAAGGCCATCCTTGAGTGCGGCCATCACAATAGACTGGTCCAGGTCCCAGACCTTCAATGCCGCAGCGTTAAATTAGGTGACATAAGTTCGGATGGATTCTTCCTCCTTCTGCTTGACATTCATCAGGGAATCCGAACCTCGGTGCGGACGTCAACTGCTGACGAAGTGAGGCACGAACTGATGGCTCATCTGGTCAAAAAAAAAAATCGTACCTGACTTCAATGTTGAGTACCAATTTTTCGCTGCTCTCTTTAAGGTAGATGGAAAGGCTCGGCATAATATGACGTCTGGTGCACCATGAAGTAGCATCATGGTCTGAAAGACCTCTAGATGATCAACTGGATCAGAGGTTCCATTGTAGCTTTCAAATTGAGGAAGCTTGAAGTTCGACGGGATGGGCTCTTACATAATTCGGAGGGAGAAAGGAGGATCGATGCGGACGTCGTCAAGGTGAGCTGGGGCGCCTCAATCTGCCGGTCCATCTCCCGCAGTTTATGATTGAGGATATTATCTCGATCGTAGATCTTGGAGGACTTCTGACTACAGATGGGAAAGATCTCCTTCAGAGGAGAACCATGATCCAAACTTGGATCCTCTGCTCTCTATTTTCCTTTTTCAGCGGCGACGGGTATGCCAGCCCAAATGCTCTTCCTTGGGATCGGTTTTCGACATCCTAATGGCGGATTTCTTGATGGAGTCGCCATCGAAGACTGCTGCATGGTCTGTACTATCTCGGTGAGGCCTTGAATCCACTGCATCAGCAGGTCAAACTGCTTCAGATCTACCATGGCTAGTGGTGGAGGTGGAGGTTGAAGTGTCGATGATGGAGCAGGGGTGGATGGATCCAGCTCAGATCTGACGGTAGACGCGGTAGATCTCTAGGTATTCACCTTCTTTCAGAGCATTTCTTGGGATTGAATAAGAGGACGGAGATGAATCTTGGAGGAGAAGATCAGCAGGGTCAGCTGAGCACTCCTTTAAGAACAAAGGTACCTCAGAGATAGAGGTTCTTCCTCTAGCGTCAATTCTGTTGGTGTAGAATTTGGTTGACGTCGGATTGAACTGGAGCTGAGGGAGACAAGGTCATCGTCGATGACCTGCAAAATAAAATTCCATTCGAAGTCAGTGGTGGTGACTCCGGCTGGATCCTCCGACGATCAAGTCAGTTTTTTTAGAAAATAGAAATGGAGTACTCAGACGAGAGCTCGCAGAGTTTCGAAATGGAGAAAAGAGCTTAGAGCTTAGAGAAAACGTATCTAGAGAGTTTCTTTTTATAGGCGAAGCTTGATTGATGGTGATAGCTACAGCTGTCTGGCAGCAGACCACTCAAGATCTAGCGAGTTTGGTACGGAAGAAAAGGTGTCATCAAACTGATGGTGACAGCCACACCATCTGGTAGCGCCATACTTTCCGGCAGCATCACCTGTGGCAGACTGATGGCGACCGTTTGTCGAGATTTAATAGCCGTAGCTCTGGGAAAGTAGGCATTGGTTGGTGGACTTCGACATATATCAATTTCAGAGAAGTTCAGACTCCTGAAGGAAATACGTCTGGAGGAGATTATCCGGGAGTAATCCGTTGAAGGAATCTGACTGAGGAAGAAGTCCGGAAGGAGTTCGGCCGAAGGAAAAGTTCGAAAAAAGTTTGGCTTCTGTAGGAGTTCGGCCAAAGGAGAAGCTCGGAAGGAGTTCGGCTCCATAGGCATTCGACTGAAGGAACGCGGAGGGAGTTCGGCTCTCGTAGGAGTTCGACTGAAGCTCGACCGCTGAGAAGTTCGACTGGAGCTCGATCGCTGAGAAGTTCGGTCGATTGAAGGAATTCGGCTAAGACTCGACCGTTGGAGAGTTCAGAAGGGGCTCGACCGCTGAGGAGTTCGATCAGCTGAAGGAATTTGGCTAAGGCTCATCCGCTGAAGCTCTTCCGTGACTACCGGTTGCATTAGGCTGAGCATCAGACTGGACTTCGACAGGAGCGGGGTTTATCCCCAACAATGCCCAAGCCATACAGCAAAAGAAATTGGTGCATCAGAGAAGAATTTGTCTATAAGCTTCTTTTACCAATCAGGCACTCATCTATTTGCCCTACCCACTTGGAGCAACATGACACCATTATTGCAAACTATCGATGTGTAAAACATAATGCAGAGATAACAAATATGCATAGATCGTCGTGTATAAACAACAAATCTAATGAGCAATGCTGTCTTTAACACCGATACTCAAATTTAATTTGGAATACATGTGGAGTCTAATATCAAAATTGCAACTCGTTAAATAAATAATAGTCTGTTGATGGGAAGAAGGATCACAGGAAGGGTAATGTGGCAGGAACCATATGACTAGAACAAGAGGTGGAGCAACTATGATGATAGGTCCAACATGGTGAGCCAAAATTTTGAATACGCACATTACAAGAATGCACCCATTTGGTTAATAAGGTGACAACAAGGTGCTGAGGTGAATTGGGGCTCACCCTTATGGTTGTACCTCTTTGCTTAAAAACCAAGGGTTCCATTGGTGCCAGCTTGTGCAATTGGTAAGTTCTTGGGCTATGGCACCCAATGACCTGGATTTGAATCTTGACAACACCTGGGTGTCCGTGTGTGGGTAAATGCCTTCCCTTTTCTCCTGACCGAAAGAAAAAGAAAAGGAAAGAAACAAGGTTCTAGGATATGTGTCATGGGTGGTGCGTCTCTAAGAATTTGGACCTCGATAATTATTATACAAGTGGCTGTCCCTCCCTCTATCTCAAAAAAGACAATAAGGTAACGAGGCAAATTCGGTCTAAGATGGCACTAAAGAAAGATGCATGGGACGGGAAAATGACCATGGTTGCAACATCATGATAACAGCCAAGTGGTGAAATGTGATCAAATTAAACATTATAGCAAGCCAAATCCAACCACTGTAATAGCCTCAAGCTATGGTGTTAACATTGAGAATGCTCTAGTACTTCTCCACTTAACATTCTCCTGCATTACTCCTATAAATTATCGTTAGTAGTGTACTTTAACTGGTAGCTTTTATTTCAACAAATACCAAGGATGAAGAAGAGAAAGAATATTTACTTGAACAATCAATAGGTTCCAACAAGTAGGTTGCATTAATACCTCTTTATATCTAGGTTAAAGCTCAAGTAATTATTTTCAAAATGTAAATGAAGTCAAAACCCAACTTTGGTCTCGGTTTCGATTTATATGGAGTTTTGATTTTAGTGATTGCAGAAGTTTCACTTTAGGTTTTGGAGTTTCAGTTGAAAAAATTTAAAAAAAAGAAGAAAAATAAAAAATAAAAAGCCAAGAAAAGTTTGACATAAATTAATATTTCGAAGTATTTGGCATTCTATATGATCTTTATTTTTGCAGTTTCACAATTATAGGCTGAATTTGACATTGCATACAAGAGATATTCATCAAGTATACTGATACATGCATAAAAACTCATCAAGCACATTGGTACACAAGTACATACATACGTACATTATATATATATATATATATATATACATGCATGCATTTTGCAGCTTAGCCTCTGTCTGTGTGTTGAAAGAAAGCTATCGTATCTGCCGAACTCCATATTAGAAATTGGATATTAACTATTAAGTTGTTTCTGCCTTCCTTAGCCAAAACTCATCTCCTTCCCTATCATAATACTCTAAAGTTTCAGAGTTCCAATTTTTGTGATTGCAGAAGTTTCACTCTAAGTTTTGAAGTTTCAGTAAACAGATTAAGAAAAAAAAAAACAAAAAGTAACAAATGGAAGAAAAATAGAAGAAGACATGAGAGGTTATTGTGTAATATTTAAAAGTCTTTGGTGTTGATGTAGGTTCTTTATTTTTGTAGTTTCAAAAATTATAGGCCAAAGTTGATATTTCGTACAAGATAATTTCATCAAAGTTTATGGCCTCAGTTAGTGAAATTGGATGCTAAGTTGTTTCTTCCTCAGCAAAATCTCGGCTCATTTCACCCACGTCAAACAATCTAGCCTTCAGAACTTGGTTACCGAGTTGAATATTCAACCAAGCTTGCGTTATAAAGCTTTTAATCTCAACCATATGGTCTAACTCAATCATTCATCCAGGCCTCCCCAGACTCACTCTACCTTCCAATCATGAAAAAAAGTGAGCCCAAAAGGAAAGTAATGCCTAGTGCATTTCATTATATTAAGCAAATATGAAGCTTTTTAGTGCCTGGTACATTAAAGATATTCTTCATTTTTTATTAGAACTAACAAATATGTTGATATTTTAGCATTTATTATTTGAGGTTAAGAGATTATTTAATCAAATGCATGTAGCTATGAATCTTACATTAATTTTATATATAAAAATATTATTTTTGTGAAAAGTATTGTATTAGTTGTTTATGGTAATCTTTGTAAAGGCATCGTCCTATCAAGGGTTATAACTATTGCCTATCCCCTGACTCAAGGAAAAGGAAAGAAAACATATTAATTATATAGCCTATGTACTTAAACAAATGAGGTAATGGCTACAATATGACATCAAACTGTAAAATAAAGTTTTGAAATAGTGTCTATAGATTATAATTTCCACTGCAATTGACTGAACCAACTGAAATTGGTCCAAAATCGGTCGGTTCTGATGCTAAAACTGACCAAAACTATTGAAACAAGCCAAAAATCTGAAACTGGAGGCCAACAATTTGGTCTAGAACAAAACTGATCGGTTTCCATTTTAGCCAAAATCGATTGGTTCCGGCTCAATGAAACATTAGAATCTTGCAAATAATACTCTCTTCGACTGTCTACCTTTGAATCTAGATTTTCTAAATTCTAGTTCTATAAATCATATGACCAAAATCCTTCTCACATCCCCATATGCTACTCACTCATTTCCCTAAATTACAAAATTTTCACCTTCACTACGATTTTAAACAAGGAAAGATATCATGCATGCATAAGAAAATCAAAAACCCTATGTGCGTTCGTGTACAAATCCTTGGCTGAGGGCTCGTTACTATGGTTGCATGGTGCTGGAATAAAGCAATTATGCTTACAGCATCTTAAGCTATATTTACAACATTAATAAATGCCCCCAAATCCCAAAGTGCTTCAACTCAAATAACAATTGTTGAATTGTAGGTTGGTTGGCAGTTGAGCTTTTTTTGGAAGGTAAGTTACGTATGAGTTTGAACTTTCGAAAAGCAATAGCTGAAATCACCGGCCGCAAGCAACTGAGCTTACATGTAGTATAATTACCTTCAATCAAAAGAGTATAAAGTAAATTTAAAATATCCGGAAGAACAGGTACATAAATCAACAGCTCTAAAGCCTAGAAAACATGTTATAGTCCATTGGAGCAACAATGTTAATATGAAATAATATGGATGAATAGGAGACTATCTCACCATACCGAGTCTGTATCAGAAACATGATGAAACACATGCGGTGAATATGGCAACTCCGGAGGAGCAATTGGATCACATTCTCATGATGATATGCCAACTGAAGTACGAAATTGTTATCAACTAAAGAATTTTTAGCTTCAAAAATTAAAATGTCATAAAAGAATCCACGCTCACTCTTGCCATACTTATCCTTTACCAGATTCTGCAAAATCAAACCAATGAATATGAACACAGAGAAAATGAGATGACATATCTGACAACCAATTTATACTTCTTTTCCTAAAAAGCAGGTTGCACGAAGTGTTCTACCTATCAATTTTCATTTCTCTTTCTTTCATCACTTCCGCTAGATAAGATTTCAGCTTCACATGGCCGGTTACAAGAGTTGCCATCATAAATAGTAGATTTCTGGATAAATCACCAGGCTGCATGTACATGGAAAACAAACAGTTGTTGGATGAACTCAAAAAGTTCAAAAAGAACTCTATTGTTTCACACACCAAACCAAATGAAAATGGAAGGTTGTTTCCAGTTCCTAAATGCACCGTAGCAATAGGAGGCAGGTAAGCCAGTTCGATATCGCAAACTACTCCAGGAGACCAACTTGTTGTGCCATCACCACATGCAACCTAATGAAATACCTGTGTCAAATATTAACCTAGCAGGATTGGAAATTTCAGATATATTACAAGTACATAAGGATTAGGTTCCAGGAGGGATGCTTTCTTATTTTTATTTTGAACCCTTTTGCTCACTATCAGTTTCAATGCCATCTCAATTTCAGCAGCAAGACTATCTCATTCAGGCTTGAGTTTTTCCAAATTGCAATAAAGCTTGTGCAATGCCTTATCTGATGCTTCCTCACTCAATCCAACTCCTGAAAATTGTACAATTTAAACAGAACCCATGCATTCTGAATGCATTTTCTTAGTCTACATGAGACACAAATTAGTTTTAAGTCTAAAATCTGATCATATGAGGTACTATTCGAAGTAGTAATCTTCTGCACATGAATGAATGGTACCGATAATCTGTTGAGAAGTGCACGATATGTTACCTGCAAGTTGACCACTGCTTTTGGTGTTGATAAAAACCATCATAGGACGACCGGGAAAGATGCCTTACTGATAACTCTGGTAACAATATGTATTTGGGGATATAAAATTCCTTCAGGAGCTGTCAGTCCCAGAACTGCAATTTCCCATTCTGGTAACCACCTCCTACATTTGCATCATATCCTATTTGAAGTGTATAAGATTCAAAACCTGCAAAAGCTGTTATAGGCACCATTGATTATGAAATGCATTAAAAGTAACGGATGTATCCAAGCTAATCTGCTAATATATGGTTTAGGTAGTGCACGATTAATCTATCCATTCCCAATGGGAGAGAAAAGAAATGTAAAGGAAGTTTGAGAATGGTAACTTCTCATATGTTTCTCAGCCTGCACCCAAACACAAACTTTAGTGTAGAAAATAAGATGCCATTTATGCTACAGGCTTAGCCCAATGCCCTATCTGGGGCCATATTGATGTTGTTTTAGATGAAGACATGTGATAGGATCAGAGTTTGCGTACTTATTCAAGAAGAAAACATCGTTAAATTCTAATTCTAATTTATTTTATGAATTTAATTTTTGTAAATTAATTTAGATTATTTTATTTTATTGAGATTCCTAATTTTGTTAGGATTATGTAATAAGAGTTCTGTTAGAGTTCAAGTCAACTATTAGAATTCTATTAAATTATGTTTTTATTTCTCTATTTAAATGCTCCATCTGTATGGAGAATCTCAGACCTGAATCATTGATTAAAAAAAAATTAAGAGAATCAATTTGAGTTTTCTTTCTTCTCTAATTTTTTCTTACTTTTTTATTTTTTTTTTAATTTTATATCAATTTGATATCAAAGCAAAGAATTTCATCATTTTTTTTTTTTCTTCTTTCGTGTCGTAGCTCCGTTGTAGCGCATCTTTCAATTTCCGTCACCCTCCACCCAACCTCCTCTGCCGGTCACAACAAAAAAAAATTTCTCTTCCCTCCCCACCCCCCGCCCCTTTTGTCTCTCTATCACCCCGCCCCCCCCCCCCCTCTTTGTCTCTCTATCTATCTCTCTCCGGTCCGTAAGAGCCCACGACCACCGCCTTTCTCCTTTTTTATTTTTTCTTTCGGTCTGAACTGCAGGACCGCCCGACCGTCGAGGCACCTGAACACACAGCGCGCCCCATCACCGTCTCCGACGGCCGTCGCCCCTTCTCAGCCGCCGACAGTCATCACCGCCTCCCCTACCGCCGACGATGCAAGCTTCCATCAACTAATCAAACCCGCAGCACCAACGATCGCGTGAGCGTCTTCTTCACCGACGCAAGCATCCCGCGGCCTCCGGCCTAGTCCTTTCTGGCATCGATCGCCTAAGCGGTCGCCGATCGGCCACCACAATCGGCCTCTTTGCTGCCTGATAAACTGCCACTCGCCGTGGTTCCATCTCTGCTACCAACTGACCGCGAGCACCCCTCCATCTCCTTTTTTCCCGTCGATCGAGTCCCCGGCACTGTCGCTTACCCAATCGACCCTCCCATCGCCCCGATCAACAGCCGACCATCGTCGACTTGGCCTCTGTTGCTGATTGACCTCGAGAATCCCCTCCAAACGCCCCTTCGAATGCCATCTTCTTCCCGTCCGTCGTCGTCATCTCTGCCGCTAGCTGCCGCCGGACCCTCCTTCTTCCCAGTCGTCGCCGACGGCTCTCATCGTCGCCGACTTCATTCTTCCTTTGATTGAGATTTCTTTCCCTTTCTTGTCGCCTGCACCACCTTCGCTGTTGACGCCGTCTCCGCCCCTTTCCATCGTCGACCGCTCGTTTGCCGTCTTTCATCGTCCCACCGCCCATCTTCCCCAACCACCGCTCGCTAGATCCACCTGAGGCCATCGGAGAAGAAGAAGAAAAAAAAAAAAAAAAATTTGTCTCTACAATTTCTTCATTAATTTTAAATTTTATTTTAAATTTTTAGATAATTTAAATTACTTAGGCCCTTAACTATGATCCTTTATCATATTTTTTTCCACATAATTACTATTTTTTGCATCCAATACCCACATAATTTATCCTTATCTGCACTAGAAAAATAGACATTAAGTTGAATTCTATAATTTTTACTGTGAACATCATAATTAAAAAATTTAAATTTTTTTTCTTATCATAATAATTGATAATTTAAAAAAAATATAAACTATAATGAAAAAAGAATTAAAAACTATCAAAAATAACCAAACAGTCTTTCAAGAAATTTTAAATCAGATCCGTCAATCCTTAGATCAACTTCACACTGAGATGAGTAAGCTTCGTGCTACCCAAGTAAATAGTCGCGTAGATATGGTAAATCTGATAGTTCAACAAATAGAACGTCAATTATCCTTAAGAGAGTCAAGAATAGGCAAACAATCTATAGAAGATGATTTTCCTAGTATTCAACCTATTCATCGATCTTCTTCACGAAATCTTCAAACTACTGAAGGTCAGAGTCACTTCATGCACACCAGTCAAGCACCCCCGATCTATATAATAGTCCCTCCGATTACCCACCATTCCATAAATAATTTTGAGGATTCTCACTATTCGAGGATAGATGAATACGATAGAGAAGGCTATGAATGAGAAGTAGAGCCGCCACATTATACATTTAAAAATCCTAGGCAACCTACTAGGTTTACACGAAATCCTGAAAACTTTAGACTCCAAGGACATCAATTTAGAGCATACCAAATAGACATGAAGATTTAGAAGAACCACTAAAAGGGTTAAAGTAGAAGTTGCTTCTTATAATGGTAGATTAGATCCAGAAGCCTTTCATGACTGATTACTAGATTTAGAATCCTATTTTGAATGGTATCACATGTCGGATGCCTCTCGCATCCGTTTCATAAAAATAAAACTAATAGAATCTGCCAAATGGTATTGGCAAACTGTTGAAAGAGATTTAGAATGGATAGGACATCCTCCTATAATGCTTTGGAAAGAAATAAAATTCAAACTGCATAAGAAATATATTCCTATTTATTATAAAGGTCAATGATTAGATCAATGATACACTCTTAAATAAGAAAATACTAGCATAACTGACTACATGACTCATTTTGAGGATCTACAGTTGAGATGTGATATATCTGAGGATTCATAGAAATTAGTTTCTAAGTTTATTAACGGTTTACAGAATGATTTAAAAAGAAAAATCTCCTTATATTCACCCAATTCTATAGGAGAGGCCTATCATAAAGCCCTGAAAATAGAAAAATTTCATAGAACTTCAAGTCAAAGAAGATGAGCTAATTTTGCTACTGAATCAGGACAGTTCAAGTCTATCCCTGTTAGCCGTGCAAGAAATATGTCACAAGTAGCCCATTCCCATTTAGGACCAATTCCCATAGAAACTAAAATCCGAGAACCTATGCCAAAGATTTCTCAATCAGCTAGTTCATCAAATATAGAGTGTCATTATTGCCATGTAAAGGATCACATAGCTGCTAGATATCCACGTCGTACCTTGATAATAGAATCAGAATATGAGAAAATAATTTCAGCTGAAAATACACTAGAAGATTTTAATCTCCTAGAACCAGCTAATTCTGAAGAAGAGTACAAAGAAGAATATGAAGAGTTAGAAGGTCAGGTTAATATCATGCGCTGTATAGTCACCACCCTTGCAGATTCTGAAGCTTAAAAATGTACTAGTATTTTTCATACATACGCACAATGTGGGGATAAGGTATGTAAACTTATCATTGATGATGGTAATTCTATGAATGTAGTATCTAAATCTATCATTAATTAATCGATTAAAACTGAAATCTCAATCTCATCCTCATCCTTATAGGGTTGCCTGGGTGGATAACATCTCTTCCTATTAATGAATGTTGTTTAGTACCAATTAAATTGAGAGCTTATTCTACTAAGATTATGTGTAATGTTTTACCAATGGAGGTTACTAGTGTTTTATTAGGTCGATCATGGATCTATGATGTAGATGTCCATAATTTTGGTAGAAAAAATACCTATATGTTTACATATAAAGATAAGAAAATTAGGTTAAATCCTGCCAAACCTAGTGAGTCCCAATCTTCTAAAAAAGACAAGAATGCATCTCAAACTCCTAAGCATAAGAACTATTATATTTATACTCATAAGAAATTTAAAGAAGAAAGTTCAGAGTCTGCGATTATGTTAGCAATCATTCCTAAAGATGAAATTAGATTAACCTCAGACATCCAAGATAACCCACCTTCTGAGATTGAACAGTTATTAGAAGAATTTAAGAATGTGACTTCCGAAGAAATACCAAATGGCCTTCCTCCTTTACGAGATATTTAGCATGCTATTGATTTAGTTCCAGGATCTCAATTACCTAATCTTCCGCATTATAAGTTGAATCCTAAGGAACGTGAGAAAATGAGAAGACAAATAGATGGTTTAATACAGAAAGATTATATTCGTCCTAATCTTAGTTCATGTGCCGTACCAGCTCTTTTGACACCAAAGAAAGATGGTACATGGAGAATGTGTATAAATAGCAGAGCCATCAATAGAATTACTGTTAAGTATAGATTTTCCATTCTTAGGCTTGAAGATATGCTTGATCGGTTAGCTGACTCTGTAATTTATTCTAAATTCGATTTACGTAGTGGATATCATCAAATCAGAATTCGATCCGAAGATGAATGAAAAACTGCTTTTAAAACCCAAGATAGATTTTATGAATGGTTAGTCATATCATTTGGATTATTCAATGCTCCTAGTACATTTATGAGATTTATGACTGAGTTAGTGAGATCCTTCATTGATAGATTCTTAGTTATTTATTTTGATGATATTCTAATCTATAGTAGATTTAGAGAAGAACATCTAAGTCATCTTAGAAAAAATTTTGTTACTCTTAGATCCGCTAGATAATATATTAATCTTAAAAAGTGTTCATTTCTTCAAAGATAAGTACTATTTTTAAGGTATATCGTATCCTCCCAAGGTATCATGGCTGATCCTGAGAAAGTGAAAGTAATTAGAGAATAGCCTGAACCAAAATCTCTTTCTGCGGTTCATAGTTTTCACGGTCTAGCTTTTTTTTATAGACGATTTATTAGAGAGTTCAGTACCATCATAGCTCCTATTATAAATTGCATGAAGAAAGATGAGTTTCATTGGACAACTAATGCTGCTAAAGCTTTTAATGAAATAAAGCTTAGGATGACTGAGACACATGTACTGATACATCCTAACTTTTTAAAAATTTTTGAAGTAGCCTGTGATGCATCAGATATAGAAATTGGAGGAGTTCTTAGCCAGGAGAGTCATCCTATAGCCTATTTTAGTGAAAAACTCAATGAAGCTAAGCAAAAATACTCTACGTATGACAAAAACTTTTATGCCGTAGTTCAAGCCCTTAGGTATTGGCGATATTACCTTTTACCTAAAGAGTTTGTTCTATATTCTGATCATCTGTCCCTTAGATACATTCAATCCTAGAAGAAACTTAGTGCTAGGCATGTTAAATGGGTAGAATTTCTTCAGGATTATACTTTTGTTCTTAAACATCAAGCTGGTGTTGAGAATAGAGCCGCTGATACATTAAGTAGAGTAATTACTATCTTACAATCCATGAATACCGAGGTAATTGATTTTGAGCGAGTGAAAGATGATTACTAGTATTGTCCTGATTTTTCTGATATTTATCAAGAGGTTAGTCAAGGAAACCATCGAGAATATATTGATTTTATAATTAGAGATGGTTATCTATTTAAAGGTTATCATCTTTATATACCTCAAACATCTTTACGAGATTTTTTTATTTGGAAACTTCATGCAGGAGGATTAACAGGTCATTTTGGACATAATAAAACTATAGCTATGGTTGAAGATAGATTTTACTGGCCTTCGCTTAAAAAGGACGTAGCTAGAATTATCTCTCAGTGTCATACGCGTCAGCTAGCTAAGGCTGGAAAATAAAACATTGGATTATATACTCCTTTATCGATTCCTCATTCCCCATGGAAAGATCTTAGTATGGATTTTATTCTTGGTCTACCTAGAACCGCAAGGGGACATAATTCAATTTTAGTAGTTGTTGATAGATTTTCCAAGATAGCACACTTTATTCCTTGTCATAACACTTCTGATGCTTCTTCTGTTGCTAAGTTATTCTTTAAGAAAATTGTTAAACTTCACGGATTATCTACTTCAATAGTATCTGATCGTGATGTTAAGTTTGTCGATTATTTTTGAAAAATTCTATGAAAATTATTTGGAACTACTTTAAAATTTTCTTCGGCTTTTCATTCCTAAATTGATGGTTAAACAAAGGTTGTAAATAAAAGTCTTGGTAATTTACTTAGATGTCTAGTTGGAGATAAACTAGAAACAGGGGATTTGTCATTACCTATCGCAGAAACCGCTTTCAATAATTCAGTAAATAGGTCTACTGATATAAGTCCTTTTGAAATTGTTTATGATTTTAATTCCCATTAACCTATTGATCTTATTCCTTTATCTATGAATAACTGTACTTCTGAGTCTGCGACTTCTTTTGCTAAACACATTAATAAAATTCATACTGAAATCAGATAAAAGATTGCTATGAATATAGAAAAATATAAACTTACTGCTGATGTTCATCGTAGAAAATTAGAATTTAACGAAAGTGATTATGTTATGGTTCGTGTTCATCCGGAACGTTATCCACGAAATTTATTTAAAAAGTTATATGCTCGAGCCACCGGTCCTTTTCGCATCCTTCGTAAATTTGGGCCTAATGCATATTATATAGAATTACCTTCTGATTTAAAATTCAATCCAATTTTCAATGTTGAGGACTTGCTACCTTATCGAGGCACATTCGAGCCTCCTACCATGCATGCAGGTGACAGTATGGACCACATTCCTCCTCCAATGCTAGTTTCGATTCTTCCATCGTTTTTTCCGACTTCATAAGATCAAATTGAACGCATTTTTACAGATGAAATTGTTTCTTCTGTTGATGAAGGATTTCGAAGATTTTTGATCAAGTGGTAAAGACGTCCAGATTTAGATGCTACGTGGATTCTTGAGGAAGAACTACGACGTACCGATCCAGAAATTTTAGAAGATTACATTAATTCCTCGTCGGAGTCGAGTTTTTTCCAACCAGGAGGAAATGATAGGAATTAGATTTTGCATACTTATTCAAGAAGGAAGCATCGTTAAATCTTAACCCTAATTTATTTTATAAATTTAATTTTTATGAATTAATTTAGATTATTCTATTTTATTAAAATTTTTAATTTTGTTAGGATTATATAATAAGAATTTTGTTAGGATTCAAGTTAACTGTTAGAGTCCTATTAGATTATATTTTTGTTTCTCTATTTAAAGGCTCCATCTGTATGGAAAACCTTAAACTTGAATCATTGATTAAAAAAAATTAAAAAAATTAATTTAAATATTTTTTTTAAAATTTTTTCTTACTTTTTTATTTTTTTTTTGATTTTACATTTAATAAAAAATTTTGAAAATGTCCAAGTCTATCCCATTCACATCCTGCTGTCCGTAAGCAGGGCCATACTCAATAATCATGGAGGTCTGCAGCCAACCTTCAAACACATACGAGCATGCACACATGAATGTACATGCACAAAACAAAGGAAAAGAAAAAGATAAACCATCAAATGAAGCCCTTCTACTGTTTCGCTCAGACCAGCAGGACCAGCAAACGGCTGCAATGAGCATGAGGGCTGCTGGTCTCGGAGGTTTGGGGAGCAGCTTTTCCACCAGGTGAGGTACAAATCGTGGAACTTGCAGCCGGATGCCAATCCCTTCCCAAATTTTAGCCACAAAAGGACATTGGATGAAGACGTGCTTCTCAGATTCGGATGAATCATCACAGAAGAGAGAGCCGCCCAGCAATTTACAATCTTTTTTGAAATGTTTTCTCTTGTACCCAGTATGTTGAGCAAGCCAAGCCCCAAGGAAGCATTTAATTTTTGAAGGGGCTTTCATGGAGGCAAAAGACCATCTGACACCTCGGGTATTTAGGAATAAAAAAATCCAGGAGAAGATACCCTTGCTGTTTGCTTTCCAACAGAACGGTCAGAGGAAAGCTGAATGTTATCGCGAAAGGAGAGCGGGCTTTTCTTTTCAGATAGGGCAGCCGGGGGGAGCAGATAAGGGCATCGAAGGCACCAAGATAACCTTATTTTATTGTAAAAAGAGTCCACCTTGCCAGATTTGAGGCGGCAGACGTTAACAAAACAACTGACAGTTGGGAGTTTTGCACAGATCGGACAAAGACAGAGAGTTGAAAGCTGCAACCTAACTAAAGCATGACGGCATATAACCTCATGCTACGTTTCCAGATTCGATAAAAAGATCCAGTTATCCTGTGCTCCATGAATCGATACAAGAACCAAGATTATGATTCTTGATCCATCGAAAACAAACAAGGATAGAAACCCCAATTCAACGTGAATTCTAGATTCATCTAGGTAATTCCAACTCCACGGCAGAAGATTAAGCATCAAAACCCGAAAAATTGGGGCAAGAATCGAAATCTTTATCGATGAAACCGATAGTAGCGGGGAAAGAAGTTCACAGGAGGAGGAATTCAGGGGAAATCTCAGGAGATTCACAGCGTTGTGCCCCGCTTCACGCGACTCCTTTTCCCGCTGCGAATCGCCAGGGGATTCGATTGAGGCGACCCCAAGAAATATCAGCCAGTCGGACAGACCATGGAGAGTTACCAAGGGGTCTGGACATTAACAACCACAGGATAAGGATAGAATTGGGATTTTGCAAATTTCGTAGGTAGGATACTCTTCATGTTATGCTTCGAGATTCGATAAAAAGATCCAGTTACCCCGCCCTGCATGAATCAATACAAGAACCAAGCATTCAAACCAAACACAAATTCAGATGGTTTCGAAAGTCCAAGAATCTCCATTATGATTCTTGATCCATCGAAAACAAACAAGGATAGAAGCCCTAATTCAACGAGAATTCTAAGTTCATCAAGGTAATTCCAACTCTACGGCAGAAGCTTAAGCATCAAAACACTAAAAATTGGTGCAAGAATCGGAATCTTCATAGATGAAACCCATTTAGATGGTAACGGGCAAAGAAGCTCACCGGAGGAGGGATTCAGCGGAAATCTCAGGAGATTCGCAGCGTTGTGCCCTTCTTCACGCGATTCCTTTCCAAAGACCCGCCCAGGGGAACTCGGGTGAGGCGACGCCAAGAAATCTGTCGGAGAGACCATGGAGGGATACCGGGGGATCCGGATATTTATAAGTTGGGTTATCGCCCCAGATAAGGGTAGAATTGGGATTTTGTAAAGACCGCTGGTTCCTCGGCCTAAAGATACTCTCAGCTGGATCCGCTACGTGAGAAAGGAACAAGAAATCAAGAAATTCGTGCGGGACCCACCTAAAACTACTACGCGGCATTCATGTAGGTGCAGAGTACATTCTTTTATGTATGATGGTGACCATGGGATACGAGATTCCAGAAGACGGCCTCAACGAGATACCTTATTAAAAGCGCCCTCGACGGAGATACTGGGCCCAGAGGGCGCGGAGGATAATGAACGCCTGAGCTTCTTGCCGGTCGCGTTTAAAATATGGGATTCCTCTAACACTTCGAACACCAAACAGCCTATTCTTTAATTGGACATCAGCAACGTATTGAGTTTCAGGTGTGTTGCGGATGAATCGACACGTGTCATGCGGAGACATGGTAATCCGCGCTTGCATCAAGCAGGGACAGCTTCAAGGTCACGCGAGACGGATGCATAACTAATTTCCCAGGCTTCCCGGAAGGGCAAATCCTTCGGCTTAAGGAGGGATGCGGTCCTCCCGAAAACAGATCAGATATTGATATTTATTTTATTTAAAAATATAAATATTATTAAAATATAAAAATTTATATTTATATTTAATTTAGATAATAAAAATATATATATAATTATGAATATTACTTAGATAATTAAATTTTATGGATACAGAATCAAAAATATTATCAAGTAATAATAAATCAAGTTAATAACATATTTATATAATTATATATTTTTTTAAAAAATTAATAAATATTATATAAAATTATATAAAAGTACATGTAGATTTGGATATTCGGATACAAATTGGATAGTTGCTATATCCATATATATCCATTTTTCTTCGACGGATATGGATATGGATTCGGATATTAATTGAATTCTCAAATTTTTATTCTTATCCAGATTGATTTGGATATAAAAATGCATTTAGATAGATAATACCTACTGGTGTAGAGTCTTGTTAATGCCGAATCGAGCTGGAGTCGAGAAAAAAAAGATCACCACCGATGACCTGCAAAATAAAGTCAGGATCCTCCAACGATCAAGTCAGCTCTTATGGCCAATAGAAATAGAATGCTCAGAAAGAGTTCATCAGAGTTTTGAGAAGAAGAAAAGAGCTTAGAGAAAATATATCTGGAGGGTCCCTATTTATGGATAGAGCCTGTATATATAAATCGGATAGTTGTCTATCCATATCTATATATATCCATTTTTCTCCAATGGATATGGATACGGATTTGGATATTAATCAAATTCTCAAATTTCTATTCTTATCCGAATTGATTTGGATATAAAAATATATTTAGATGGATAATATTCATATCACTTTCATCCTTATTGAGGTCTCATGTCCGCTCTTCTATGGGGTGGATCCGTTGGATTCAAAGAAAAGGAAAGCAAAATATTGATCTTGGTATTGCATATGAAAATATAAAGAAATTAAAATCTATGATCCATGAATTACTATTTTTTTTAATTTTCTCTAATCATCCTTGAAATATAATATTATAATATTACAAATTATAATAAATAGAATTTTTGGGTAACTAAATTTCTATGGCACATAAGCAACGTTCTTTGATGGTCAAATAGAGACTGTTATTATTAATACTAATATATATATGGCAAATAGAGAATTCACAAGCTGGGTATCTATATAGAAATTCCTGTCATTAATACTAATATCATTAATATCATCCTCTATGATAGATCTAGTATGATTTTTTATTTTTTCAACTATTTTTAAAATGTAGCATAACAATATTTTATAACTAAATTTCTATTATATGCTAGATGATTGTTGAGTAAAAAATCTCATTATTATATAATTTTTTTTAAAAAAAACTTTACACAATTTGAAATTCCATGTAAAAACTCTCACTATTAACATCAGTATCTACATGGCAAACAAAGAACTCTTTTAAAGAGACTTTGTATAAAAACTTCAACTATTAATACCAATATCATTAATACCAGCCTGATGTGTGGAGTATGATATTTTCTTCTTTTTTCAACAATTATATAATATATATATATATATATATATATATATATATATAATATAAAAATTATAATAAATAAAAAAAGTTTATACTCAAATTTATATTATATATTAAATAATAAACTTTAATGATGACTAAGTGTATTAATATCAACACCATTAATATTTATTATATGTTAAAAATAATAAACTAATGGCTAAGAATATCGATATCATTAAAACTAATATTGAATAGAGAAATTAAACCTCCATTTTAGATTTATATGTATAATAAATTAAATTTGTTGCACATTAAGCAATCAGCTTTAATATGGTCAGGCACATCAATACCAACATCCATATGGCAGATGGACAGCAACTTTGCATAAGCTAAGTCTTCCTTTTAGGGCACATCAATACCAACATCCATATGGCAGATGGACAGCAACTTTGCATAAGCTAAGTCTTCCTTTTAGGCAAATGAATAGTTCCTAGATGTATATAGTAAATAAGGTACTATGAGGCTGCCTTTCAAACAAGTAGGGATGGCACAAAGGTATTGTATTAAGTTGAGCCAAATGGAGTTGAGTAGCTAAAAGATTTAGTTTTAATATTCTAAACTCGAATTTCACTTAATGAAAAAAAGATAATATCTTGTTCGAGTTGACCCGAATATAAATTCAGTCATACTTGAGTTTGAGCTTAAATTTGGATTCTAATTTTAGCATATTCATAATATATATATTATAAATAAAAATATTATTTTAAAAAATATATATATATTTGAATAGATTTATGAATTATTTATTTAAATATCTTGTTACTTAAGTTTAACTTGAAAACTATTGAATCTATTTGAGTTTGACTATGTCAAGTTGAGGCCAAGTATCTTGCAAGTAGATCACTTATTTACACTTTTACTTGTGGAGGCATTCATGCCCACTAATATTCGTGTTAGTAGATTTTTTTTTTTGGACAGGTTGGAGTTGGAATATCATGTATCCACAATTCCCAACCACAAAACCCACGAGCCATCCTACCCAATCAAAGCACACCATATGTAAACCTCACCAAAAGGGGTTCTTTCCCCAAACTACCATGAAGATGAGGCCAGGATAAGACCTCGTGCATTACAACCGTCGGATAGATCTCATTCCCCTCGCCACCCATCCGATCTCCACTCCCCCGGATAACACACCCACGCAATCATCCCGCACACTACCTAAACCCCAAAGATAAGAGCTCAATCAAGCAACCATTAGAACTCCTTCCCATTGTTCATTGGTGAAGGGGGGGAGAGGGGGGGAGAGTGTGTGCGTGCGTGTAGAGATAGAAGAGAATGGCCTCCACAGCCGCGACCACCTCCCCGTTCTTGGGCACCCCCCTTCCCGACTCGCTCCCGGCCAAGAGCGGGGGCCGGTTCCAGGCCCTGTACGGGTTCGGCGGCACGAAGAAGACTGCGGCTAAGAAGAGCGCCAAGTCGCCCGCCTCTGACCGGTCGCTCTGGTTTCCGGGCGCCAAGAAATCCTACGCATTATCTGGTGTTGAATCCAGCCACAAAATAACATGTGGTGCTTCCACCATTTTGATCCTTCTACGAGACGTAGTATAAAGTAGTAGTCATTTGTGCAGAGGGTCGATCTAGCGGCGATATCTATTTCTGTAGCATTCTTATCCTTGGTTCCAGTGAAGAAGGGGCCACAACGAGTATTCTGGTTTAGTAACCCGGTGTCGGTGAATTGGTTCTTGTATTGGTTCAGCCGGAGTGAATGGTGACTTGTATTGGTTTAGCCGGACTTACGGAGAGATGGTTGTGATGGATATCACCGAGGAGAAGTGGAGAAGTTCTTGCGCGTCAAGCTTGATGGACGTATGATGTTCTATTCCGGCGCCCATCTTTTGGAGATGGGAGGTCGTCTAGGTTTTTTGATCCCGGTGAGCAGATTCGACGAGTTTGATATATGGGTCCTGAAGGAAAAGGACAAGCGCTGTTGGGAAAGGAAACATGAAGTCATCGTAGAAGAATCCAGAGACATGCTTGATGGAGTAACTTTTGCTGGAAGTTTAAGAAATGGGGAAGTGGTAATCTTCAAGATATCCGGCCGCGAATGCTTAATTGGTCGTGACGTGAAACATGGCAAGGAGTTCAGAGTGTTGGTGAGCAACGGTTGCATTGAAGGTTCGGTATTGTCCCTGCCTCACGTTGACAGCCTCATCTCATGGGAAACTAATTAATTTGACCATCCGAAGTTGTAGGTCAATCAGCTGTTGAAATAATGATATGTGTGCTGCTTCTTGCTATCTTCTTCTTCTTCTTCTTCTTTCGATGAGGAGGGTTTTTAGTTCCAGCTGAAGGAATTACAAACTGTTGCTGCCTGTTGCTGTGAATCATCCCAATTCTCGTCTCTTGTTTTCCTACTTTACACTAGCAAGAGTTCAAGTTGATGAAATGTATGTTGGCAAACCTTTTTTTTTTTTTTTGGTGATTAGTTCCACTAAAAGCAATGAAATATATGTTGCGTTTTTTTTAATTTTTTCCTAAAAGAAAACATCATCTATGATTTATTTTAAGTATTATGATATTATTTAACGGCACGTTTTGCAAAGAGAAAAACATAGAGGAACAAAGAGAGGATGGAATTCTGTTGTATAAGTCTAACTACAACAGGCTTTCACCAAGCCACTATCCTATGAAATCTTATTGCTTCGATAGTTATGCGGTGTTTTCTATCTGTTCCTTCACTGAATTAGGTTCTTGATCACTGAACTCCGTCCATGATCCCCATCCGACTGGGCAAAACGGGATCCCATCATTAAGTGCAATCCAAAAAGAAGATTTACATGGCTATCAAAAAAATAAGAACTTATTATATATTAAAAAAGTTTGGAGCCGAAATATTGAAAAAAAAAATCTCGGTCACCTGCGAGATACTGAGATCTTCGGCCAGATCCTCACATTGCTTGGTTATCTTATTTAAAATGCTAACCGTATACGGGAGGTTAGATTTTTCTTTTCTTTGTTTTGTTTTTGTTTTTTTTTTTTTGGGGGGGGGTGGGGGGGGGGGGGGGGGGGGGGGGGGGGGGGGGGGGGGGAGCTGGAGGCTAGAGCCACCATAATTTTTATTCATGTATTGTAAATATACAATGTAGAAAGTATAGATAAAGAATTTACAGTGACTATAAAAGAAGGATGGCTATTGCCAAAGAGGAGAAAAACATGGAGAATGTATGGGCCAAAACAGGCTCCAAAGAGAATCTTTAGGCACAGATGTAGCAAGATATCATGAGCTTGCAGCTATGGAGATTCTTCATCATCGTCTCAAAAGTATAGCGTAGGCGACCAAAAGAGGAAGTAGATAATAAGACAACCACAGAGTTCATCCATGTAAGACCCAAATGTAGAGAGAGCAGAAACAGAATTCAGGTGAAGCAACATCACAAAACAAAGAGCCTTGTGGTCTGAAAAGAATAGAGTTCTGAAGGAACAGAGAGTCTCTAGCTTTGTCCGGATACTCAAAAGATCAGACAAAGCCTTCTCCTCACACAACAGAGACCACTCATTTAAAAGATCCACGATTTTTGAAGCAATGATATTAGGAGAGTAAGACTTGTTTATGAAAATCCAGGCATTTCTTTCTTGCCAACATCTCCAGGCAAGGGTATCAACCAACATGAAAATGGCAAAGTGCACCTCAATTTGAAAGTTAGCATGCTTCCACCTAGTGCAAAGGTTCCTCAGGTCACCGAGAGGCAAGAACAGAGCAGATTCCAGATGCTAACAGCGAAGAGGCAGCTAATAAATAGGTGAGTAACGGTTTCAGAATAGTCCCCATAGAAAATGCAGCCACCAGGATATATATTTATCAGATTTTCGGAACAAATTATCTCTGGTATTGATTTTGTTAATAAAGCACAGCCAAAAGTAACATTCGAGCTTCAGAGGGGACTTAGTACTCCCTAGGCTAAAAGCAAGGTCCCATCTCATTCCTCTAGATGAGACGAAGCAATAAAGCGAAGAAGAAGAGAAAACTCCATTGGGCTTTAATTTCTAGCAAACACGATCTTGACCCTAGTTAAGATGAAAGGCAGAGAGGATTTCTTTGAGTTGAATTAACTTAGAATATGCAACAGCGGTAAGGGAGGAGCTGACTTTAGGATTCCAAGTACTGTTCTTGGCATTATAGAATTTGATAACAGTGCCAAATCTCAGGCGGGATGAGGAAAGCACTGACAAAGAGGAGTGGCTGCCAGAAAGGTGGGAGACAGCACACAATATCCTTCCAAATCCTAGAGCAATTTCGCTCAGGTTTCCAACAGGCAGAAAGTTTCGATCTTTTGAAGTAGAAACCAGAGATTAGATTCCTCCAAATACCATTGTCATTCTTTGTAAACCTCCACCTCAACTTGGCAAGAAGTGCCAAATTCAGATATTTGATGTTTTTGATACCTAGTCCGCCTTCTTGTTTAGATAAACAAACTTTCTGCCAATTGACGTTGCAAGGGAGGCCATTAGAACTATCAGACCCTTCCCAAAGGAAGGATACACGAATCCCATCAATTCTATCGATTAGCCAAGAAGGCAGCTTGGAGAGAGACATGCAGTAGATAGATAGGAAGAGTTGCTAAAACGGTATTTGTAAGGGTAAGTCTCCCCCCGAAGGATAAGCACCTCCCTTTTCAAACTGAAAGGCTAGATTCAAAATTTTGAAGTGGAGGCAACCGATCAGATTTTTTGAGTTTGCCATCTCTCAAAGGAAGGCCAAGGTAAGAGATTGGTGAGGATGAGAGTTCATAGTTTAACCAAGCTACAAATTATTTATGCATGGTAAGATCCTGACCAACAAGCATTTTGAAAGTTAATAGAAGGTCCTGATAATTAACAGTTCAAAGGAGTGAAGCTAGAGATTAAGAGCGGAGATATTAGCTTTGTTGGCACTTGTAAAGATTAAAGTGTCATCAGCATATTGAAGCAATTTGTAGCCTCCTACAAGCCAAGCATTTCCCCGACCATGGCAGATACTAGAAAAGGCTGCATTATTCAGGAGTTTTGCCAGTGCATCCACTACCTAATTGGACAGATACGGAGATAAAGGATCACCTTGACGAACTCCACATTCGCAATAAATCTAGTTGTCAGGTTCTCCATTACCAAGGACAGCTATTTTGGAAGAAAATTGAAGGTTCTCAATCCATCCGTTCCACTGTTCCCAGAAGTCCTTGTATTTAACGAGTTGAATGACGAAGTGAAGGTTTGATTTTAGCCAAACTAGAAATTATGTATGTAAATCTATGGCCTTATTTCAAGGAATCTCTCGTGGGCATGAAATATTTCCGCATATTTCCCGCACGGCCATTCTCTAGTGGGTTCTTCTTTCGATTCTCTCATAGGATTTCTGTTATTAGGGTTGGTAATAGTTTGAATCTAGGTTCAATCAAATTGGGATCGGATAAAATTAAAATTTATGGGGAAAAAAAACACCTCATGCCTAACTAAGTTAAAATCGGCTGGGATAATGTAAACCAATACGCAAACTATTTATTCTACATAAATATATAACCATCCTCCTACTTATTTAAATTTTCACTCATCGTTCATACATATGACTAAAAAATAAAATCAAATAACAAAATCAGATTTAACTTCAAAAATATCATTTTTAATCATTATTAGCTCAAAATATTGTGATGTGTGATGATTATAAACTAATTAACAATAAGACAAGCTAAAATTCTAATATTCTAAAATCTTGTGACTCACCCTATCGGTTGCTCTTCATAATCCCATTTTTTATAAATCAAACCACAGAAAGAACTAGATAATAATCAACTACTGATTGGTTTTTAACTAGATCGCCCCAAGTAACTCATTGATTGAAGGATGAACCAAAAACCACTAATTTACAATCAAGTAAACTCCAAGTTGTCTCAAAATCAAACCCGATTTTGGAAAAAAGAAATCCACTCAAATCCTAGTTCTCTCTTTCTTCTTCTCTTGTAGAGGCAGAACTTCACTTGTAATTTAGCACTCACTTTTGCCGAATTTTAATAACCAATGGTGTTGTAACTTTTCTTTTTTATTCACCTCCATTAACTGTGTATCATAGTTGTTGAAATCTATACACATGTTTCCTACTTAAATTTATATATATCATATGGTTCTTTGTTGATCTATGAATTACTATGTCAAATACATATATATTAACCATTACTATGATATAATAATCGCAGCGGCCATTATTGGATGGTGGCACATTGGAGAATTTAAAGTTCAGAAAATTATTATTCTATTACTGTTCGTTTTCTTCTATGACATCACCTCTTGCAATTTGGGAGTTTCCATTCTAGTTGATGTCAACCTTCCATAGATGGAATGGATATAAAGTGGTAGGTAGAGATCAGCCTAAAGAGAAAATATTATTATTCTATTGTTACAATCACCATGTTTCATATTGATTATAAACTGACATCTGCTAATAATAATTCTAGCATGCATACTATTCTTCTTTAGAATAGTTCATGGATACGGTGGCAGAGGCGAAGGAGCGTATATCAGGAAAATCTAACATAAACAACTAAACAAATTCTTTTATGCCCGTATCCTAATGTTCCTCTATATCAAAATTTTATGATGGTCTATAATGGTTCCAAACCATGTGCAGACAATAGCTATTACAAATCATAAAAATATTAGGATAAGAAAAAAAATTTGTTCGCATGCTCACCGTCCATGATGAGCAAAAATTTTTTTTTATACCAATATTGACTCATACGCAAGCCCGAGCGGAAAAAAATTTATGAGCACCATACTTTTTTTCCCATTCAAGCCCGGCGTAAGCCAATTACCATGGTGAGCAAAATATTTTTTTGATATAATGATGCTACTCCATTCTTTTGCATCCTTTTTTTTATTAGGTCCTTCCAAGTGTATATAGTCCTCCCTGTATCCTTAGGAAAGTGGATATGGAAACTTTATAGAATATATCCAAATAAGAACTTTGTATGTAATACTAATGTTAAATAATAAATGTCAACAATGTTGCTGTATCTACAGAGTGTGCATTTGTTAGAGTGAGAAGAGAATAAGAAAATCCTAACAGTGCTATGCATGGAAGGATATTATTGGCACGCACAACAAGCAGGAATCAACAACTTTCATGAGGATGCTGATCGGTTATGGTTAATGTGGCCGAAAGACACTGAGATTCAAGTTGATTGTGCTTGCTGCTGCAAATGAAGACCGCACAAGCAAGTGTTAGCTATAGGTTTGGCAGAAGATATCTATCTATTGGATCACAGGAATGCTGGTCGTTTTTGTTCAATTTTTACGAGAGTGATTGTTCGGAATCTTGTTTTGAATTCAGCGGCCAGCTAAATGGTAGGAAAATTGATAGACGGGAGCTCCAATTTTTTGATATTGCAACATCTGGAAGCTCGTCTATAGGCTTATAATTTTTTTTCTGATCGTGAGATACATAGTTACAATTTTGTACCGGTGGTTATTTTGTCTGGAGATATACTATAATTGTTACTTAATATATTAAGTTTGGCTCTTCTTTTTACTTAAAAAAATAGTTTTTATGTAAAAATATTTCAAACGGTAGACAGGGTCGTATCTTTCTCTCGATGTATTTTTTTTTTTTTTTTTTTTTTGTATATATCTATTATTATATTATATGATAATTATTTTTAGCGGATGACTTAAAAAATTTAAAATATTTTAAAAATTATTAATAGAGTCACCCGATGGTCCATACCATCGTTAAAGAAGATCAATTATTTTTCTCGTAAAAGGATGCAATCCGAACCAGGCGACCGTCCAGAGATATTTGTGAGACCCAACTTATCAATCGACTTCAAAATAAATTTTATTATAATATTTACTTGTACTTTTATATAAAAATATTTATTTTTAGTTCAGATATAAAAATGTTTCACAGCACGACATTGTATCCCGGGAAGGTTTCCATCACCGATTCTGCACGTGCGATTCACGCGACGTCCGCGGCAGCGACGGGACACGCCTTTTGCCGAGATATGGCATTGTAGATCAGACGAACACGCGGAGGAAAAGCGAGAAAATCTCCCGCCATGACGCTTCTCCACCCTTCCTCGCGCCTTCCGGTTCGTCGATTCGGTGCTCCCCTCCTCTCTCCGTCCTCCCGTGCTCCCTCCCGTCCTGCCTTCTCTCTCATTAGGTTCCCCATCCAAACCCCCTCCCTTCTTCGACACTTCGAATCGCATCGGAACCCTAGGGTTCTCGAGACCTCGTTCTAAGAAGTCCCCTTCGTTTCCAGGTCCAGCCTTCCCTTCCCGCCGGAGAAAGCGCGCTTCCACCGAGAGCTCGAAGCCGCCGTCGATGTGGTCGAGAGGGCCTGCCGCCTCTGCTTTGACGTACGCTTCTTATTGAATTCCATCGAAATTTCACAACCAAACGAAGATAATTTGGGAAAGTTCCTTTTTTTTTGGGACCAATAAAGGTTTATACATATTTTTTTATTTTTTTGTTGATCAGGTGAAGAAGTCATTGCTTTCGAGCGACGGTCGGATTCTTGAAAAGAATGATCGGACGCCTGTCATGATAGCGGATTTTGGAGTGCAGGCTCTGATCAGCTTGGGTATGTTATCTGTCTTTATATATTCTAATAATTGCCATCAACATCTTTAAGCATTTGATACCTCGATTTTCGGGGTAATTAATATTGATTTTGTTGTCAAAATTTGGAATTAGGTTTGATAAAGTTACTTTCTTGATGGGTTGTTGTAATTGGCGGAGCTGAAGAGATTGTTTCCGTCAATACCTTTAGTGGCTGAAGAGGACTCTGGGTTCTTGCGATCCAATTATGTGAATGCTCAGAGTGGTGAGGTTCGTGGTAGTAATTTTCTTGTTGACTCAGTGTTGAGTGCTGTGGCTGATAAGACGAGCAGTGTTGACGAGCCTTTAACTTCTGATGATGTGTTGGAGGCTATTGATAGAGGGGGGAAGGATGCGGTCTCATTTGATGCAGAACCCTCAACCTATTGGGTAAAAATTGCATCCTGGTATTTGAATAATTGAGTTACTTAGTCATGCGTAGAGGTTACTATATGTTATTAGGAAGCATGTTTTTATAATGCTGCTGTTTTTGAGGATTTCCTTTTCTCTTTGTTGATTAAGTTGGATTCTTGAATGTAGGTGCTTGATCCGATTGATGGTACTCGAGGGTTTTTGAAGGGCAGTGATGCCCTGTATGTGGTATGCTCTGCTGCTTCTTTATGTTTTCAATTTCTACTTTGATGCCAATCATGTCCTTTTGCATTTCAGATGATGTAAAAGATGAATTGGTACATATATTAACCTGCAAATCTCTAAGATAAAGTAAAGGACAAAGGTTAGCAGCCATATTTTTATTAATGTTAACATCTCTTCTTAATTTTGTTGTGTGTGGTGGAGGTTTCTTGAACATTTATCTCAATAGTGGGTTTATGAGCTTCTTGTTTTGCCTTCTTTCACTTGATTCTGTTTTGGTTGAAAATCAATGAAATGCATGCCTCTAGGTGCTTAAACTCTTGTAGCAGTGACCATTGGCATAGTTTTGTACATTACTGTGCTCATCTTGATGGGTAAAGCTGCAAAACTTACAACTTGAAACTTTGTTAACGTTCAGCTTGCATGCCAACGATGCCACTAAACTATTGAATAAATTCTTTGTGCGATGGATCTGTTTTAGATCTTCAATAACAGTTAGATATAATACTTGAACATAATCAATAACTGCATGAGGTGGCAATTTTCTTCTGATATCGAGATCTCACTTTGTAGAATGCCTTTATCAGTTCTGTTATCCTAGCCTATACCTTGAACCTAAATTGTTCCTCATCATAAGTTTACAATTTTGTTATTACCTATATGTTGGCTGGAAAATAAAGTAAATGCTTCTCAGGTGGGTTTGCCTCTTGTTGTCAAAGGAGAAATTGCCATAGGTGTAATGGGCTGTCCAAACTGGAAAGAAGATAATCTTTCCACTAAAAAGCCTGATGATAACTTTAGACCAGGTGTCATTATGATCGCCCATTCTGGATGTGGAACATGGGCAAGGCGATTTCCAGATGTAATAAGTAATTATAAAAGAATCCAAGATAGTTGGAGAAGATGCTTTGTTGATAGCTGCTGGTTGGTGCATGAGGCACGCTTCTGTATTCCTGATAGTCAAACATGGGACTTCATGCCTTTATCTGTTCCGTTCAGCACTTCAGTTGACTGTGGGGATATCAGAGATAAACAAAAAGTACTTCTTTTGCCAACATGCTGTGGCAGGTTTGTTCCATTGTGACATGATTCCTTTCCACTGACATTGTTCTCTTTACTTGTGATTTATCAATGGTTTATTGGGCCTTCCTCTCTAGTATAACATAAAAGTGTGAAAAAAATTCCCTTGTATGCCCTACCCAAATCTCAGATGTGTCCTTTGGCTTTAGAGAAGTATTCTTGACAACAGCAGAGCTGTATTCTCACTTGAATATATGAACTTAAGCTTCATACCAACTTTTGTTTTATAACAAGCGTTAACAGCCAAAGACAATTCTAATACCGTGCAATCTGATTGTTCAAAAACAAGGAAGCAAAACTTCAATGATGCCTCATGCAGTACGTTTGAGTACGCAAAATCATCATTTATGAGCAACATTTTTTGACTGGTGATAAATATTATTTAAAAGAGTTTATCATTCGGGATGCTTTGGCTTCAATTGCATTTAGATACATCTCTAAATTTTTAAAGTGCTCTATAGTGTTATTTATCTTGTAAGACTTAACTCATTCTTGTGGAATCAACTCTATAGATCAAAAGGTGTTCCTTCAAAGTCTTATACTTTTTAGTATTAATGCCAATTATTTTGCAGTGCTATGTGATTTTGTGTCCAATTGCTAGCCAGGAAAACTTGAACAGGAGGTGAATTCCTTGAAACCTAAAAAAACTATCAAAAGGAAGCTAAACTTTGTTATCCAATATTACCCTTCTAATCTCATGCTGGCAAGGAGCAACCCACCAGATATCCCCTTGACTCAAGAGTTTTGCTGAAAAGATGAGTGCAAGATGTTAGATAGGGAGATATAGAACTGTGTTCATGTACAATGCAATCAATTTAATCAAGGGCCAAATTAAACACACAATTAGATAGACATATAGAGAGCTGTGTTTGTATGCAAAGCAATCTATAACAAAGGGCCAAATTAAACACTACCCGATTATTGATGCTGTCCTTCCTTAAGTATGACTGCACATACTTGCCAAAGTCATCAGTCCTACACTTCTCTGCCTTTCTTTAAAAGCTCTAAACTTCTCTCTCTTACACACACATGTGCGCCACATGTTGAAATCTTTGTTTCTCCATTTGCAAGGAGGCTGTGAGAACATGCTGGCCTGGTTAGTTGAAAACAGCACCCATTCATTTTCCTTTCCTATATATAAATTTTGGGGGACATGCATCTACATTTTCATGCGAGCAAGTGTTAGATATGATGGTATGCATTACTGTGTACTTGCTTGTTTCATATAGATATCTTATTTTATGTAGCTGATAAAGATGTTGAGGGACTTGCTTTATCATCTATTTCTTTGTTATTCAGATACCTATGAAACTTCAAATGGAAAGAAGTTCAGGACGAATGGAACCAATGTTGAAGTATATTAGAGAGTCTGCAAGCTCAGTATGCTTGAGGAAGTAATTCTACTGGGTTGTTAAGTATGTGTGTATATCATCATGTATGGATTCTTGTTGATGGAGAAAGACATTGTAAGAACATTTGGAACCATATATAATTTCCTTTGGTAGGCACACCAAAATGCCAAATTTATGAGAGATAATAAAATTGACCTAAAAGGAATATATGCTGTAGAAGATTGGTACTTTACCAACTAGAACTGATATTAAGATATTCATGAACAAGAGGTACTAGATTCTCTTTTGGATAGGCCCTGAAAGGAGAAGGAAGGTTGATCAGGATCAAAGCATTGCTAAGGTGCTAACTTGTTTGATCTTTGTAAGTACTCTAAAATTTTCTCTCATTGGAACTTCTGCCTTTTTTCCTCCTTGGGATGGGATGCAGGGGGCAATAATTTGTATGCTTTACTGTTGAAGCATCTTATGCATTTGGTTGTGTGATTTGTCTTGGATGTTCTGTTGGCTGCATTTAATGATAAAAAATATATAAAGAAAGTTTTTGCTAATTGATGGTGTTATAGATAATTGGCTTCTCATATTCAGTATAGTTCTGGTCTTCAGTTTTTCAGTATTTGTGCTTTCGTTTGCTTAATTATCCCTGCATATTTTCTAATGACTTAATTACTTTAAAAATCTTGAACTTTTTGGGGGTTTTCATTTTTATCCTAAACTTCAAGTCGTTGCAATCAAGTCATTGAACTTTTAAAATGTTGCAATTTCTCCCTTGACTACCACTCCCATCTAAAGACCGTGACAGAAATGGTCACATGCCATCACATAACACTTAGTGGAAATTGATGTGGCATGGAATTGGCTGATGTGGTATCTCCTTCTCTCCTTTCATCCTCTTCTAGCTAGGGTTTAAACTCCTTTCCCCTTTTCCTCTTCTAGCTAGGGTTTATTCTTCCCCTTTTCCTTCTCTTCTAGCTAGAGTTTCTACTTCCCATTTTCATCCACCACTACCTTCTCCAAAACCCCCACCATTTGTTTCTCCTCTTCTAGATGTTTAGGGAGGAGACCAACACGTGGGCTTAGCGTGGTTGAAGGAGTTCATAACTTAGATGGCTATTGTGTAAGAGAGATTTGCCTTTCGTAGCATATACTCCATGAAAATGGCTTGTTTCTCAAGAGTCAGGGGGGCACAGCGGCAGACTTGATGGTAGTGGCAGAGGCGGTCTTGGTGGTGGTGGTGGTAATGGTGGAGGTTTTAGAGTTGATGATGGTAGAGGTGGAGGTACTGATAGTGGTGCAAAAGATGGTGGGGTTTTAGAGGAGGTAGTGGTAAAGAGAAAAGGATAAAGTGGGAAGTGGAAACCCTAGCTAGAAGAGGAAAAGAAGGAAGAAAGAGTCTATAAAGGTTCCACATCAGCTATTTAATGCCCCATCAGCTTCCACTATATGTCACGTGATAGTATGTGACCATTTCCGTCACGGCCTTTAGATGGAAGTAGCAGCTAGGGAGAAATTACAATATTCTAAAAGTTTGATGACCTAATTGCAACAAAATGAATCGAAGTTCAGGATAAAAATGAAAACCCCCAAAATATTCAAGGTTTTTAAAGTAATTAAGCCTTTTCCAATTTTGGTTATTACTCTTATAATGTCAGCACAAAAATCATATTTTTTACGTAAATGATATCTGCTTGCTGATGCTTTTGCAGCTTGTGTAAATACCTAATGGTTGCTTCAGGTAGAGCTTCTGTATTTATTCTTCGAGCAAGGGCTCAAACTGTCATCAAGGTATTCATATTTCCGTTTCTAGTCAACTCTGTAATATTATACATCAACATGCATTGATGGTTTTCATCTCATCTTAATATAGGTTTGGGGTCATGCTGTTGGAGTTATATGTGTACATGAAGCAGGAGGGCAGGTATGAGCTCTCAAATGTCACATCATCTTAGTTTTCGTTCTTTGGCTTGGCCGTGTTGTATCTGCTTTTCTTTGATATTGATTAGTTTGACAAATGCTTCTAGCTCTTGTTTTGGAAATAATGGTTTTAGGTTTGCGAACAACCGAGATCCTTATCAAGTAGGGAAGCTTGTTTACTATTGGCCTTTTTGATGAGCTGTGTTTACTGTTTACATTGTGCATGTGCTTGTGCTTCTATATGTAACTTATTGGTTCTAACACATACTATGTGCCATCAATTTTGCTGCAATAAACCTGTCTAATATCTGTGTGATGACCCTCTTCGAGTTCCAAAATTGCTTATAATCACTATGAAGCCTCCCATGATTGTCTCTCGCTTAAGTTTGTTCTGAGATTAGTACTCCTCAAATATCTGCCTGATTTTATGTCGAGGCATTATTCTTCCATTTGTTTCATATATTGTGGATTAGCAAATTAGCTTCATCCGATCAGGTTACTGACTGGAATGGAAGTGCACTGGATCTTGCTGCCAATCAAGTAGACAGAAGAATTATCTTCCCAGCCGGTGGTGTACTTGTGACCAATGGGGCATGACACAAACAGCTATTGGAAATGATCTCTTCCAATTCCTCAATAGCTTGATTCATTAAATGCAACCACTTACAGTCCAACTTGTTGGTCAAGGAAACTGCTCTTTGCCACAAATAAAATTTCCAATTCTTTCTGTTATGAAAACATTCGGTGTGGTTTGAACAATGATGCAATTCATATTGAAACTAATTTCAAAACTATTTGCTTTTAGGATAGCTGAGTATAAATTGTTTTAAAGCCTCTTGTAAATTTTAAAAATTTCGAGTCTGCATGAATTTTGCCAAAGGTAGGCTGCTCGATGCATTATGGTGGCAGTTGCATTAAAATGATTGAGAACTGGGTTTTGCAATGTGCTATAGTTTCAACCTAACTTTACGATGGAATGTGTTTCCCGATTTCAGTGTTGTCAGATAAAAACAAGTAACATATTAAGAGTTTAAAGATCGGAAAAGCTGCAAAAAATGAGATTTTTGAAAAAAAAGAAATAATTTTCAGATATAGTTTAAGAGAATGCCTTAGTGCAGCTTCCGAACATTGGATGGTGCTGTTTGTGTCCTTCATAATTATGCAGCAAACTTGGGTTTTGTTGACACTTTCATACGGTAACAAGGTTGCTTTGGCTCACGACGAAATATGCATGAAGAAAAAACAATATGCTATTCAGTTATAATGACTGATGGTCAATCAGACAATTGTACAATTTGTGCTTCTTTGAAAACCGGAATGAAATGTTACCGCGAAAAATTGCCCTGCTTGGATTGGGCTGCCCGGCCTCGTAGATGTCTGTCGTTCATGATCAGGTACATCAATGCAATAGATTAGTTATTTTATATGATAAAACTGAATTGTACTTGTTGAAGGGATGTTTTAAGTGCACAGAAAAAATCAGAATTGGGAGATGGCTGAAGTTTGCTGTGTACCAATTAGTATCATATCATATCAAATGTACTGTATTGTACCGACATTCTCATCATCTCATATCATACCATATATTATTATTATAATAAAATAGTATCATTAAAGTTTCGATATTGAGACAGCAAATTTAAGTTTCATATAATCTCAAAATCAATATGAGAACTCAAAGATGGTAAGAGTCTAGGCTTACGTGGCAACAGATTTAAAACAAAACTACGGTAGTCCTCTGCTTTAAAACGTCCATGTAGTGACTGCCAGTCTTGACAATCTAGTATCGACTGACGTGTTTGATATTAGGAACAAATTCTTTTCCTTTCTTTTTCAGTTAATTTTTTTTTTTCTAATAGTTTCAAGTGTTGCGGAAGGCAATATATGTGAGAGGAATTATGGACGATCATAACCATGCATTTACTTGAAGACTTGTGCTATTTATTTGGTATGCTTTTCAAGAAAGGAAAAATAGCAGGTGCATTTTACTCACAAAAGGAGTCTCATGGGAAGTATCAATGGTCGGTAATTCATCCTGTCTAGAATTTGCATGATAAACTACTAAGACGTTCCGTGCGATGTCCATTTCGTTACCTTTGCCTCTCAAGGTACGTCAACCGATCGACACCGTCAGCAACTTCTTGGGGCAGCAACAGGTAGAGATGCAGGAGTTGAAACATTTGTATAAGCGTGTAGTTTTGGAAGTCAGACATCAGGCGGGATGGTTGGCCACCCATGCAAACAAACAAATTAATGGGACGTGTTTGATGTTTCCTTGAGGGTCTGATATGCGGTTGTTCGAGGTAGTGTCGGGTTGGGGTGCAAAAGAACCAATCCGTTTATTAACCACTCGAGGAAGCCTCCATAAAAAGCCAGTAAACGAACTGAACTTGATCACTTTTGGCTCGCAAACTGCATAGAAACTCAATTTGACTTGACAACAAGCTTGTTCGGTTCGGTTTCGGTTCATGATCGAAGAAGCCATTCTTGAACATACACCAAGCTTGGCAACAAGCTAAGCCTGAGCAACTCACCATTTGGCACATCTCCACCCATATTTTATATGTCATTCCCTTAGTTTTAAGTATTGCTGCACTAAATGGCGATTCGAATGAGCTATGAGAACCCAGTTTTGTTCATCATTTTCACAGATTCGCATCGTGTCAAAAACTTCTGAAGTAGCCCGAATAAATGGATTCAAATTGGGTGGCGGAGGGCACCAACTGTTTCAGCTAAAGTCTCACGTGTCATGTGTAGATAAGGATACTTTATTTTAGACACCGTTTGAATAGATATGTACATTGATCTAGATGTCTGAAGGTCTTAACTACATTCAACCAGCAGACCAGATCTCAAGGTCTTATATAATCCTAATAATTTGGTTGTCCTCCCAATCTCAAGCTACCACCTACCATCCCTTCAACGTTTGTTGGGCCTAATTGTACACCTCCATGGGTACCACCCAGATAAGGCCATTTACTATTTTTAGGAGGGCAAGGAAGCTAAAGGAGGCAGCTAAGGCCTAGAAAACCCCTGGAAGGTCGCCAGGGAGTTGCCCTAATGGAAATGATCATGTAAGCTTCTAACTTCTTTTATTTGAGCTTCTAACCTAATTAGTTGAGCCGATAAAAAATACGAGTGTCCCCAAGACACCATGCATGGCAATCTCCAACTCATTAATCTAATCCGAGTATCTCATCAGAAGATCATACCTTTTTATCTTAATCTCATTCCATATGGACGAGTTTGTTAGGTCAGTCTGCAACGTGGAAGATGGACGAGACGTTAGGATTGGTGGAAGCAAGGTCAGAATTCTCCTTTCTACTACATCATATCATCTTGAGGAAATGTGGCAGCCCTTTGCTCACCATTGCTGCATGTGAACCAAAGTATTGACCGACTAGACCTTCATGCAAGCCCTCTAAAGCATACATTAATATATTTGAATGGTCGAGTTTATTAGGAGGGGCTTTGGCGTGACCGAAGAATAAAATAGATCTGCATATAGATCCGCAAATCGTCACAAATTCTGAAAAAATATCGGTGTTATTATAACATATTCAAGTACCCACTTATTATGCTTCACTAAAACAATAATAAAACTTAGAAACGGGGTCACATCATGCTAGCTATCCCACTTGTTATTAACTACTCCATATATGGGGTCAACTTGCGGACGTACGCCACTAAGTTGGGCAAGCGAAATGACACCAAACGCTAAGGTGGCGCCGTGGGATTGCCCAAAGTGTTATGGTGACTTAAACTTGGAAGCTGGTCCAAAAAATGGTTTGATTCCATGGCACCCGACACGGAGGCGACCGCGGAAGATTATGGTGCATTAGCTAATGAGGTACTCGCGTGTTGAAAAGGGAACCAGAAGTTGTGACCTCAGGGTCTTTGCCATTTACTAAACTATATATATTATATGTATCTGGCCGTAAACCATGCGTCGCTGACTATTTGTAGTATAAAATTGCGGTTAACTTACACCATGCATTGTTTTTTCTTTTGAAACAAAACTTGCACCATGTGTTACCAGAACATGACAGCAAATCTCCTAGAAACTTCGGAACATTTGTTAACGTATTGAAAGTATATGTTTAGAAGTTATGTGATAACTCTCCACGGTGCACTTTGTAAACAATCTAAACTTATTTGTCGGCTAAGGAAACGAATAAGCGGGTGCCAATTGGTTGTGTTTGAATTTTTTCTTCAGCTTTGAATCAGATTTGGTAATGCTGGGCAGCATTGACCGCAACTTTTACAACTTGATATCCAGGCTAGCATTGGCGTAATTTGATTTGGATCCAAATTATTTTGAGCTCGTTCAAATACTAATCCATATATTAATTTTTTTAAAAAAATAGCGTAGGAAAGTGCATAGAAAAAAATTCAATATCAAAACTGGTTGCCATCCAAGACAAAGTCTTCTGAAATGGGTCACTTGTCACCATGGATGCATTAATGCAGCATGAATCCCAGAAGAAACTTCCTAAACATTTCTAGCCTATTGTTTTCAGTGCACAATTTAAAGTCATGCCACGTCATTTTCAATACCACCCATAGAATAGCTGGTTTCACCTTGCATTCCCATTTACCTAGTTTTATCAAGGTGGCTTCTCCAAATTATCTAGAGAAATTATTAGATGGTCGGTAAAATTTTTGTAGATTTTGATTAACTCCTTTTCATCTCATAATCAATCATGATTAATTAAAAATAATAATTAATAAAAAATTAATTATGTGTAAATTTTTTGTTGGCTATATCTATTATAGAATAAGTCTACCTAACAATTTTTCAATTAATTATGCTATTTGGGTATGAAAGTCTGCACCCTCTTCATGGCAAAATAGGCATTTTAAAAACTTCCGTAGGTATTAGACCACCAACTTGGCACCATGCTATCAATTCTAAATAGATGCATTTACTTGTGTTTCTTCCTATGGTAAGCTATAGGGAAGTGTCATAGGAACATAGCCAAGGATAAAGGCGCTTTTCGAATGATCCATCAGGTTACTCGGGGTTTGGATATATCTTAGTTACTTTTATAATGTAATATAATATTTCCTGCTGGCGGTTAAAGTAATAGCTTTCGAGATGGAGAACAAATTAATCTAATATTTGACCAACCCAACTGTTGTTGGAGTAGATGAGGCACCATGCACGCTCTCTTTTCTGTACCTCCGAGGCATCATGATATACCTTTCTACTTATAGCTTATAATTCGATATAAATAAATCATTGGAGAATAAGATAATTAAATTATTGGATGCTTTTGGGAGTCGATGGTCCCCAAAAAGTGGCTCATGTCAAAGTCGTAGGGGCCTTGTTGTTGAACATCAGACAAGGGGGCACGCGTCACAATGGGGATTTGGCAATCTAAGGCAACGTGATTCCTACTGCCGACCCCACGTTAAATAGTGAAAGATCCATGTACCAAAAATAAAAAATAAAAACAGTGAAAGATCCTTAGGGTGACACTTGCCCACGTGGTGGCCCCGTCATCACGTTAGAAAGTCTTTCTCAAAATCGTCGTAGTTACGTAACATCATTACTTTATTAAAGATAATCTTTTTAGATTAAAAACATGGAGAAGGATTCACAACATCCAACCGAGCCAATGGCCTAAGCATAGCTGCACAAATTTTGCTAGCTCCGGGGGCTTCCGTTGTATCCTTCATACGAAAAGATGATTGACCTTCTTCTGCAACATCAGCCATTGGGTTAAATTTTGTATAATTTTCAAAATTCTTCAACCTCTTCTTTATATACCATTAGCATGAATCACAAGATAGAAATCATACTTTAAAAATTATGCAAGGTGCAATCCAATGATTCATATTACGAAAGAAGATCTGAAAGATACGATTGAACGCATCTTCCTCCAAGTGCTTTCCTTTCTATTCTTATTGTATTAAGATAAAATATGAACTGAAATGTGTTTTAGTGTCATCTTTTTTTTTTTTTAGACTTTAGCTTTATTTACTTTCAATTTTTTTACTATAATAATAAAAATTATGAATAAACATACATGTGCTAGATATTAATGTTAACCGGTTAAGCATACGTACAAATTTTGTATTGAGATCTTGAAACTTTTTGGTATTTAGAAAAATCATCTATCACTTTTCTTTGAGAGAATTATCCGTCACTTTTAGAAAATCTTATGATATATTAACTTGCTTGTTGAAATCATCTAATGATTAAGAAATATAAAGATTTATTTTTATTTTTTTTTTGTAGGAATTGTCTTAATAATATTTAAAACGGCAATGCTAGTACATAGCATACGACAAGTGATAAAATTTTCCCACTAGCACATTTTATAAATGAAAGAAGTTGTGGCCATAATCTATTTATAGATAGGAAACAAAATCATTGAATCAAATGTACAGTGACCATCTGCATCCTTTGAATAGGGCAAAATGTTAGTCAAAAGGATAATAACACTTGTTTGGCAAACAATTTGTACCTGTATACTGACTGTCTTGATGAATAGAAAACCACCACAAGTTTAAAGGGCTTCAGGATTCCATGAATGCTGGTACTTGGAAAGCCATTACCTATCTCAAGACACAGTGGTCCACCAAAAACGACGTTATTTTCTTAACAGTGACGTTAAGAAAATAACATGTTCATAATAGAGAATTGTCCTTCTAAATATATTGTCTGTTTTGCAATTCGTAACATGACACGTAAAAATGTTGTATGTGCGTTTAAGTTATACAAAATCTCTTTCCTGTCTCAAAGCATTTGATAATAATGGAAGGTTTCTTCTAAATGTTCTATTTTGTTGGGAATATGTCGCATAGATTTATATATGAACAATTTTATTATATTTCAAAAATACATAATATCAATTGCAGCATACTAAAGAGAAGCAACCGTACTGATAATGTTAGAGTGCGCGCATTGAGTTGATAGATAAAGCATCGCTGCATATTTTTAAACAAGGGATTCTCCTTGCAATCCACTCAAATAATCTTGCATCATTATGGATAACCTTTTTCGTTTAAATAGGAAATCAGGATATGAAACCTGGCTATCTCAGCTACTTCATCTAAAATGTGTGTCAAAAAATAAAAACGTCAATTAACATGGTATACGATGAAATACCTAGACACTAGGATCCAATTGGAATAGTTCGTCCAAACTAAATAGTTTCTCTTGAAAAGGAAAAATAAAAAAGAAACGTACCACCTGCATCGACCTTTTTTTCTTTTGACTTGACTTCAAAAATCATTAATCCAATTAGAATAGATTTAACATTTTTATTCACACTATTATTCGAAATGTAGAATTGACTCTATACTTGACAAAAATGTCATATATTGGTACCATATTTGCTTGCAATGATTAAATTAGTTCATGAAAAAGACAACAAATAATAAACCATACAAATCCCTAGCATATACTTAGTCAAAAACAATTTTTTATAAATAGGTTGTAAAAAATCAACAACCAAACAAAGAATATTTCTAAATCCAATCTTCCATTGTCCTGAAAAAGAAGAGCCAAAAAAAAGAAAAGAAAAAGAAAAACACCTTCAAGTATTAAGTAAGCCATTGTAATGCCCCTAATATCCCCATTTAGGTGTGCGTCACCAGAAACTCACCCATGTGAACGCGCTCACACCAGCCATCTCCCGCGCAAGAACGCCGTGAACGAGAAAAGCTCCCCACCCATGTGTCAACGTCCACACCGTCACTCGAGGTACGTGGCACCACCTGGTTAACGACAGGTAATTGGGAGGAAGAGATAAGAGGATGCCAATTATTGCCCCCACCGCCCGCACCCGCCCGACTGCACTCAGCGAATCACAACCGTTGATTCCCATAATTATGCATCGAGATGCGTGCTTGATCAATAGGCCCCTAAAAATCATGGCCGTTATTGGCCGCGTGCACGGCAACATGGTGCACGCTCCCCCTGCTCTCCGTCCAGGCCCTCAACGTTTAACCCACGAGAGAAATTAAAACATCATTCGCGAGGGCGGGGGGGGGGGGGGGGGGGGGGGGGGGGCACGTCGCCTTCGTGATAAACAAAGGCCGGCACCGAATCCTTTTGACTTTCTCCTGTGCTGCTCCCTCCTTTTATATAAACCATACGTACACTCCTATCCCCTATTCAAACTTCCCATTAATGCTTAATTTTGGACCCCAAAACAAAGCTTCTGGGTTCTGAGTTCTTCTCCTCCTCCTTTAGCCAATTATCTCCTCCAAACGCCAAGGATTCCAGAAGGCGAGTCCAGCCAAGCGCCAGGCCAAACTACTTTTAGTCATCGCTGCCATGGGGCGAGCACCTTGCTGCGATAAGAATGGTCTGAAGAGGGGGCCGTGGACGCCGGAAGAGGATCAAAAGCTTATCGATTACATCCAAAAGCATGGGCAAGGTAGCTGGAGAACCCTCCCAAAGAATGCTGGTGAGCGACTCTTTCTTGTTAGCTTATGGTCCTGGGTCGCACTGTGTGAGCTTGAGGTGTTTTTTTTTTTTTTTTTTTCCGAATTGTGGATGATTTAGTTAAGGGTCTTGCGAGGTAGAAAACTCATTTGAAGTGTTTTGTGCGTAGGGCTTGCGAGGTGTGGGAAGAGCTGCCGGCTCCGGTGGACGAACTACTTAAGGCCTGACATCAAAAGAGGAAGGTTCTCCTTTGAAGAGGAAGAGGCAATTATTCAATTACATAGTATGCTGGGGAACAAGTGAGTTTTTTTTTTACTTGAAACTTGATGAGTATATTCTGTTTACTTATAATGATTCTTAGAAAAAATTGCTTTTCAGAATAAAATTCGACGAGCAAACTGGTTAAAGGCTCTCAATTGTTTAATTGTTCTTGTGTCTTTATAAATTTGGATGTTCTAAAGTTAACATGGTCTCTACTTTTTTGAGCTTTAGGTGGTCAGCAATTGCTGCTCGCTTGCCGGGAAGAACGGATAACGAGATCAAGAACTACTGGAACACCCACATCAGGAAAAGGCTTCTTAGAATGGGAATTGATCCAGTAACTCACAGCCCTCGCCTCGATATCCTCGACCTCTCTTCGCTTCTCAACCCATCCTTGTACAACCCAAACCAACTCGACTACTTATCCGGATTGCTCGGGCTCGAACCCCTTGTCAACTCAGAGCTCGTAAGACTAGCTACCAACCTCCTATCATCTCAATGCCAAAATTCCAACCTCGTCGGCCAAAACTTCCAAGGGCCGGCCCTTCCCAATCCCCAAGTCCAAGACCCATACCCATCCTCCCCAGCCCACCACCTCCAAAACCCAATTCTACAAGAGTTCCCTCCCTGCACCACTTCGACTGCTCAATTCCTTGATGAATCCCAACTCATGCAAGCCAATGAGCACCATTTCCAACCAGAGGCTCAAAATAATCTTTGGCAAGAAATTGTCACTCAGGCTAACCTATCTGAGAACTGTGTGCCTACTCCAAATGTTATCTATGACGGTTTGGATCCATCCATTCCCCAACTGATCTCCGAGAACTCCAGCTTTCCAGTGATCAGCAACCCGAACTGTAACATAACTTCCGTTCTATCGACACCGGCATCAAGCCAAACACAATTAAACTCCTCAACAACGTATGTGAATAGCTGCAGCACCGAGGATGAGAGGGATAGCTATTGCAGCAACTTGTTTAAATTCCATGTTCCCGAACTATTGAATGTGAGTGACTACATGTATAGAAAATAGAGAGAGAGAGAGAGAGAGAGAGAGAGAGAGAGAGAGAGAGAGAAGGGAGCTGAAGGAGAAAATATGAAGAGAGAAATTACTTGTATCCTTTTGTGAGTGCATGAAACGCAGATCTTTTCACGTTTTTTTGTGTGTTCATGCTGGTGAATTACTGCCTAATAATGGTTAATTGTTTCACATGTTAAAAGTACTTTTATGCAATTTTGAGGAAATATAAGCAATGTTAACTACTAGAAAAAGAATAAGAAAAAAAAAGATAAGGACACACGTAAGTGTCATCTCACATGATACGCGATGGTTTCTTTAGAAACAGGCAAGAGACTGCTACTAAATGATTGCGCTTGATTTTTTATCGTTTGAGGATATCAAACTAAGAATAGAAGGTCGGTTGCAGGTACTGGAAAGTTAGCTATCTGGGTGCATCGCGTATAATAAAAACCTAACAAATTATGTGTATCTTTCTCGTACACATTCAGGGTCAATAAATTAATGCCATTGTACGTATCCCAAAAAATGCCATTATAGTGTATACGTGGAGTCTTATAGCGTCCTCTTTATTTCAAAATATTTTCAAATTTTGATGAAACTTTTGCTTTTTTTTTTTTTTTTTTGCCAAGATTGTTTCGTGTGTAGCAATATATCATTTTCTATCCTTTCTCTTAGTATTTTCACAACCAACCACACTGTTTATCTTCAATAATTTTGATCAAAAAAAAAAAAAAAAAAAGGAGAGATGACACTTGTATCAACTACAAATTAGGTTGACCTATGATAGAAAAGAGAAAGCTGGTGCTGCTTGCTACGTACCTGTATGTACCCAAAAAAATGCCATTGTGGTGTATTCATGGAATCTTATAGTGTCCACTTTGTTTGGGACATCGTCAAATTTTGATGGAACTTTTGCTTATTTTTTTTCTTGCCAATTTATATGGTAGTGTCGTGTGATATCATTTTCTCTCCTTAGTATTTTCACAACCAACCATGCTGTTTCTCTTCAATAATTTCCATCCAAAAAAAGAGATGGCACTCGTATCCAAAAAAAGAGATGGCACTCGTAGCACTCCGTTGTTTGCTAGATATATGGGCGGTGAAAGGCCATTAAGAGTCGTGTTCAACCAGATTAGTCCCCCTCCATGAGCCCAAGAGGGTGATGCTGTCTTATCCACGATCCACGTGGACGGATGTGATTGGTGGTTTTAGCGTACGCTCACGTTTTCGTGCACAGGCTTCTGTCCGCAAGAAAGCTGCGGGTTTGTCCGATCGCAGCCGTCCAATCTTGTGGAAGGCCGAGTGGGGGGACGCGTGGTCTACCATCTGTACGGTAGACGATCGTTTCACGTGACAGTGATTGTGATCGAGCCCTGTAAGTCGGACCACTAGCCGTACGTCGCGTGTTCGACCAGGCTTCCTGGGTCTGGTCAAAAATCTACAGGAAACGAGCTGATATCACTGTCTGCGCCACGTGGAGCAATAATTCGCCGACTAGCGCTTCCTTGCGGGTGGCTTAGGTCGACGGGAGAGGAAGCTCGGTTACTTTTTTTTGGAATAAAATGATATTTTGGACCTAGGGTGTTTTTGAGCTGAGTTTCTAGATTTACCAAAATTTAAAGTTTAAAGCCTAAATGGCAGGTTATTAGCTATTTAGGGCTCATCAATTTATGAGCCATTCTTCGAAATGGATCTCTAGATTAATTGGATAGGTAGAATGATTCCATCATAATCATTGATTGGATCCAAGATAAGGTGAAATAGTTAGAAATTTATTCGTTGTTTGTGATATCTGAAAGTTTCTTTATCATTTTTCTATGATAACTAATCGACACATCTATCAGAAGATGAATAATGCCGCAGACTGAATTGCCTCTTTTATCACCGACCACATCGGTGACTAATCCTAGCATCAAGAAGAAGAATGCCCCAAGATATTGTATGATATTTTATATTCTAACTTTTTGAACTGTACTCATATTAAAATGATGTGATCATCTTCTTATAATAAAAAAATAATTATAATATTTTAAAAATTTAAATCTAAATATGATCTATGAAAAATAATAAAATAATTTTAGCAAAAAAATAATATTATTTTTTATTATTATAATTAATATTTTATTTCTAATAAATCTGTTCTAAAGTTAAGTTGAGCGTATAATAATAATTATATTTTGTTGTAATGAGAAATACTTTTAAATGAATTATTTATCTTGAGATTTTGATGATATAGACTCTGATGATTAAGATATCAGAGCTTTTTGATCAAAAGAAACAATGGATGTTCTGTTCATAGAGGGTTAGTGGGTTGGTATGAGGTTTACTTGTCGTGAAGTCCAATGATTAAAGGACTATATATGGCACATTTTCCTGTTGATCAATCACAATTTGTCTGGTGGGCTGCTTCTAGACTCACAACATCCTTATATCCTTTCAATCAAACAAATTGTACGAAAGATTTAGGGTCAACTATTGAAAAAACGCTTATGATTTTTTGTTAAATTTAGGCTAAAGGGCAAGCATTTTTATACATTCAACTATATGGTATAATTATCATGTGGCTTAAAAACTTTAGGAAACATCCCTCCTAATTAGAGAATCTAGAAGCTCCTTTACAACTGGGAGGGCTATAACCAGCGCACCTGTAGCATTTTTCATTATTTTGATTTAAATGCCACATTTATATACATCTCCAGCTATGCTTTCCTGTACTAATTTCTTGTAAAAAAGTAATTTTTATAGACATGACACTACTTAACAAGTTGAACCCTCATAATGCACTTAGCCTTTTAGACAGATCTTATGATTACGATAAATATATAGGTTGTGTCTATATAACAATTAACGCATGAAGCAGGAAATGGCCTGCTGCCGAATGCTCTGAAATTAGCTAATGAGGGTTTAGCCTGTCAACGTGTAAAGTTATGCCTCCTTGGGAAAATGGAGTCATGTTTTGTTTGATGCTAATACCATGTTCTAAACATGAACACATTATTCTAAAGAAGATGAAATTATTTAAATGGAAAATAATAAAGCTATTAATTAAAATAATATTAAGTGTGATTGTTATAGGCTAATTAACTATAATTTGAAGCTCAATCATGAGAAGGTGAAAACAGCACAGTGAATGTGGAATGTGGTTCTAATCGGTCAACAAATTACTGCAGACGTATTGGAGCGGACTTTTTATCTATATACTACTCATTAGATCTTCTCTTCTCTCTCTAGTGCTGGGTAGTATAGAGTACGCTCGATACATATGTCTCTCTCTCTCTCTCTCTCTATATATATATATATATGTGTGTGTGTGTGTACGTAGCATTGTAAGTACTTTCACAAAATAAATTTGGGTGGTTCTAACCTACTCTTACATCCAAAAAAAAAAAAAATGTAAAACGTGGTTGATAGAGTTTTGGGGCTTTTCACGGTGGAGGGAGATATGTGAGATGTCTCGTTTGATAAGTCTATGATGTGCATTGTAGTGCTTGACATGTGAAAGAACTTACAAAGGAAAAAGGCTGTTGTCTCAACGACAAGTGGTGACTCGTGTTCGTCTCATTGTTGACATAGATCTTCTATTCCTCCATTCTATGGTATCTTTTGGAAAATTCATGAAGACTTCTAAACTTTAAAGTAGGCATTATAAAGTGTAGAGAAATTAAATGTGAGTCCATGTCTTCTGATCTTGTTTGTTGACATGCAAGACACGGGGCAGATTTTTCTTGCTCCAAAGCAATTCAATTTTGAAAATTGTAAACAAGACTGTTTTGCAAATAGAGATTGCCAAGCAACTTTAAACCTAGTTTGAGAAGTGAAAGGTGCATGTACCTTTTTTTTTTTCATATTTGGGCTTTATTGCTGTAAGTCTCCAGTCTGGTGCTGATGTGGCTGAAGTTGGATGCTGTTCGAAAATCAAAATATTGAAGAAAACTTGCAAGAAAAGTCTATATTCATTGAGAGTTTTCCAGCAAAAAATTCTTTAATACTTAAATTAGCCAGAGCTTAAAAATAGTAGAGGAAAGGAGAAGAATGGTGAGAGAGAGAGAGAGAGAGAGGCATATTTTTCTTCTAAAATTATGCCTTCTTGTTGAGTTTGCTTGTATAAGCTTACCTGAGGATCTCCTTAGTACATCTTTTTATTAAGATAGAGCAGTAGGTGGTTAATTAGAATCTGTAAGCCGCTAGATCTGATCTTTTAGGCTGTTAGGCCATGTTTGAATGGTTTATTGGAGAAGAGAATCCATCCACTAACCTTCGGATCAAGGTTGTTGCCATGGGTGTTAGTCATAGATTTTCTCACATGGATAAATGAGATAGTTGTCTGAGGCTAGCATAGGATCAAGGTCCTAGACTAGCATCTATATCCTAAGTGGTCTTATCGGGTTGGCTTGGGCACACCCCAAGGAGAGGGGTTGTTCTGATCGATAGGTTATCTCCATAATACTTGCCCTCCACTTTCAAATTCAAAGTAATTTTTTATGGCTTCAAATGAAGGAAGTAGCCGATGTGGCTGCTGACTGCCGATCCAGTTTTATTTTAAAAGCATCCATTTTGCTATATTTGGTAGAAAAAGTTTCAGAGGGTTATCAATGTGTTGCTTCGTGAACTATGCAGTCATTATGAGGGAAGGAAGCTCGAGGGGTCGTGGAGTAATGCCGAGATTTAGAGATTGTTTCTAGATTTGCCAGGACTTGCACGTGTCAAATTCTAACAAGTTTTATAGTGTTCGCAGATCATCTTATGCGGTTTGATATGAGAGAGATGCAGCAAAGAGTCATAAAGTTTGTCTCTTTCGATTTCGACTAAGTGGTAAAATCTGACGATTCGATGGTTAAATCTGTATCGTCGATAATTTGTATAAATAGAACACTCGTCTAGTCAGATTTTCTTCTATCCAATAGCTAGTTGCTCTCTCCTTATCATAGTTGTTAGAAGAAGGCTTTTTCTTCCTCTCACTAACGTCATTTCTACTAGTGCTGGTGACCATCTTGCTTCCCAGTTGACCTTTCATCCCTAGTCTTATAGTAATAAAGTCATCACTCTCATCCATAAAATAGACGGTGAAGACAAGGATGAGTTCTTCGAAAAGCAAATCTTCGTCGAAAAAACCAAGTACCCAACGAGGGGTTCCTACTCCCATTCCAGTGCAATCCCCGAAAGCATCGAGTACAAATCTAGTGGAGATCGAGGATGAGCTGATAATGGCAGGGCAGCTATAGTCTGTCGTATTGATAGCTTCGGATTTGGCTCTGGCTCCCTCTCCTCTAGTAGGCTCGAGCTTCCTCTCCTCCAGTAGGCCCGACCTTACCTCATTTTGGGATGTTAAGTAGGTCGATGAGGCCTGAGGTGGGCCTCTCCTTGCCCAAGGGTGAAGGGGATTCGTCGTTATTGTGCAGACTGTGTGGAAGAATACCTTTGCACTTTAGAACCACTAGCTCATTTGGGAGCTGGTGGAGATGATTTTGCTGCCGACCAAATGGTTAGAGAGTGAGGCTTACCCCTGGATGAGATTGTGGGGGCCTTCAACATCGGCCTTCTTGAGGTAAGTTTTTGTTTCTTACGTTTGCTTCTCTTCTCTAGAGAGGCTTTCATTGACTCAGGCAGATGAAGATACTCTTGGCCCTCGATCTCCATCAGGATTTAAGATCGAGAAGCAGATAGAGGAGTGTAGCTATTGAATCATCGAGGTGGACTCCTTAGCCATTGACTCTTCGATGGTTGGGAGGATTCTATCTCTACCCAAGCCATGCGAAAATCCTCTCAACCTCATTTCTTATTGAAGGTCTTCTTTTTTTCCACCTTCTTCCATGTCATTCAGACTTCTTCCATCTAAATGTACTCCAAGATCGGACCAGCAGGTCGGCATAGTTCCTCGAAAAGATCTTGTTCAGGGAGAAAATGAGGCGTTCATTTTAGAGTTCTTACTTGAGCATCGACATTGCCACCAACTTATCAAGGTTGTGCATCTTTAGCATGGTGATATTGAAACATACGATGTAGCTATGCAGCAACTCACCCTCCTACTTCTGGATGGAGAAAAGATAGTCAAAATTCTTTGTCTAAGCCCGATTACTGCTAAAGTGAAAAACAAACAGCCAGCCAAGCTATTCAAATGAGTAGATGGATTTGGGTTGGGAGTCTCGGGTACTATGCTTATGCCGACTTCTTGAGGGTGGTCGAAAAAGTGAGGCAACGAAGGACGTCCGAAGTGCCCTATAACATCATGAGGGTCTTGTAGCCCTCCAGGTAATCAAAAAGATTTATGGAGCCATCATATAGCTCTACCTGAGGCATTTTGATCAGGCTTGGAACCGACTCACTCAAGATTTGCCCAAGAGAAAGGAGGTTGAGAGTTAAAGTCAAGGTTGTCATTGCTCCAAAGAGCCTTGATTTGGACTTCACCAAGACGGCACTCGATATCTTGGATCTTCTTCTCGAGCTCCTCTTCATGGCACATCCTCTCAAGTTTGGAGAAGTAGCTTAGGATTGAATCTTCGATGGAGGAAGAGCTTCTCGATCGAGCCTCCTTCCTCAAGGTTCGACAGGAGGAGGATTGGGGCGCGGGAGTGGAGTAATAGTAAGAGTATCATTGGAGGGCAGATCTCGGACTCTGGGAGCGAGATCGCTGGCTATGACGAAAAGGACTCACTTGACGATTTGGCTTGGTGTTGTTGCTACTACTCTACCACTTGTTGGAGCCGCTGTACATCATCGATCAATGCTTGAATCTAGTGAGTTAGAACATTGAGTGGCAGTGGATCCATCATGATCGGGGCTGCATTGTAATGGATTCATGGGCAACACTGCTCTAGCTATGATGGATAGATTGTCGATGGGAGGCGATGGAGTTATATACTCTCATTTGCACATGCTCTCTTTCTTCTTAAAGGAGACTAGACCTTTCCTCTAACACCAATCTATTTCTATAAGTCTCTGATCTGGTGCTGACATGGCTAGAGTTAGACACCATTTGGGAATCAAGATGCCAAAGAAAATCTACAAGAGAAGCCCACACTCGCCGAAATTTTTTGATGGGAGACCTTCCTATGCTTAAATTAGCTAGAGCTTGAGAATGGTAGAGAAAGAAAGAAGAATGGAGAGAGAGAGAGGCAGATTTTTCTTCTAAAATGATGCCTTTTTGTTGAGCTTGCTTGGATGGATTTACTTGAGGATCCCCTTGGTACCTCTTTTTATCGAGATAGAGCAGTAGGTGGTTAGTCAGAATCTACAGGCCACTAGACCTGATCTTTTAGGCTTTTAGACCAAGTTCTGATATATGTTGGAGAAAAGAATCTACCTACTAACCTTTGGATCAAGATCGTTAGTCGTGGGTGGCAGTTGTGGATTTTTCTCGTATGGATAAATGAGATAGTTATTTTAGGCTGGCATAGGATCAAAGTTCCGGACCAACATCTATATTTGGAGTGGTCCCACTAGGTTGGCCTAGGCACACTGCAAGAAGGGGGTCGTTCTGATTGGCAGGTTATCTTCATAGCATGTTTGATTCCCAAGTTTTGGAGAGAACTTTTCATATTAATCATCTTCATTGTTTAAAAGATGTTAAATCAATTCCTCTTTTATATGAAAATATTGGATATATCCATAATTCTAAATTTCATGTTTCCATAACACATCATACTTAAGGCATCTCGTTCAATATGATCGGGATGACAGTTTTTGAATCAAAATGTATAAAATAAAAATTTTGATCAAATCAAAAATTGCAGAATCCAAGGCTTTCTAATTCTTTAAACATCTAAAGCTTCATCAAATTAGTATTTCCACCAATTCATCAATGGTAGGGAAGGTCAGCCCATAGGCTATAATATTTGTTGACCACCCCTTATCATGTATCTTAAGGGGCTGTTTATACGATGATATGGCATCATCAGCTCCCAAAAGCTTTAATTGCACTAGCCATCTGACAATGGTTACCAGCTAAACTGGACTACCTTTGCCAACGTCAGCAATCCATCACAGGGACGTCAGAACAAAAAGGGCGGTGGCTGCCGGGGGGGCAGCCCTCCACCTTGTGATGCCGACAGTCGTGGGTGTCAAAGTCCCCAAAAGCTTTGCCTAATGTGTGCTTTAGACTTTAGAGGGTACAAAGCTTGGTTGGACCTACTCTTTTTTTTCCTTTTTTCGTCCGGCCGACCCAGTCGAAGCCGGCCGCCGTTATCCGAATCGAACCGACCGCCCAAAGAAAACTAAGGAGTTTCTTCCGTTTCCACCTGAATGCTAACAAAAGGGAACATTTGTCTCATATAAATATTTCCAGCACAAATGTTAGGCCAAAAGAGAGAGATGGCATAGTGACTCACTGATATGGTGGAAGAAAGGTTGAGAGTTGTCTAGCTTGACTACAATTTTGCAGTCATTTGGGTAGAATCGTAACTCTCAAGCCTTTAATGTGTTTGGGATCTTGTTTTGGATATGTGAAAGACTCGCAAGCAACATCTATTTGCTTTCATAGAGACGTGGGATTTTAAGGAACATGTGAAAGTTTGAGTGGACGATAAGGGAAACATGTTTAGTGTGTTGAAGGAAACGAAGGCAAAGAGCTTTACTTTCTGCAGCAATATTGAGGTTGCTAAGAGTGGATTTAACGTGAGGCAGAAAGTGAAATCCACATGATGATGCTGAGGGTTACGTTGTCCAGGACTTTTTTTCCCCTTTTTTCTAGAGGGGGGGAAAAAAGTTGACTTATTTGGTGAGAAATGTCTTATTCTTATTTTTCTATATAGTGTTATTGAAGGAAGTAAGATGCTTCGCAGATTACAATCAAAGAAGGGGTTAGAAAGGATGTAAGGACCAACATTAGGGGATCGGGCTGTTTGTTTTGCACGAAAGAAGGTGGAACCATCATTGGATCATCATCTGCTTCGAACTCCATCATTCATCCATCACCATAGATCTTATAGCTGATGATCCAATGGCGGATTCACATGAAGGAAGATGAATCCTTCTTTTCACACAAAAGACACACCACTGACCTTGGCATTTGAGCCTAATAGCGAGTAGTGGAGGGAGTGTGCTAAAGCTTTCTATGACTGACAGCTACCATATCGGAACAAGCATGCTCCCAACAATGGAAGGATTGAAGGGTCTTTTGAGTGAGTAGATGGAGCTATTTTTAGGAGAATAATTCTCATGCTTCATTTGTGCCAAACTTGACTCCATGGAGCAGAAAGAAGCTGATCTCAAGCTCTCCTAATCGATGGTTGAATTTATTTTTATTTATTTTTTTTTTCCCCACTCCTTTAGGTAGTTCAAAGAGTATTGAAGATTAGGAGGCCGTCCTTTCAATTTCAGCTGGATCTTGATTGTAGTCCAAACACTCTGCATAAATGGACATCTAATGAATAAGTAAAAGATGGATTCCACCCAAAGAGACCAACTAGAACTCACCGTCATTATTTTTTAACAAGAATATCTCTTTTGTAATTTGTTCTTCAAAGCCGGCCATGAATTACTTTGACTTTCTCGTGAACAATCGTTTTGTCTTGTGGGCAAAGGAGGCCGCCATCGTTAATAAACTTGTAGTAAGAATCAATCGAGAAACTTCCAAACTAGAAAATCAGCTATTTGAGAGGGGTCTTGTTAGTATTTATAACTTATAAATATTTTGATCATCAAGAAATATCAATTTTTGAATATCGAAATGAAAGTTTAGATGCTAATTTTGCAAAATTAGATGCTAATTAATAAGCGACCCAAATTCCACTGAGTAAGTTTTGTTTCTATTTTTATTTTCTTTTAACTAGGGGGAAAAAGAGGAGAAAAGAAAGTTGGCCTGCAATGGTCACTCTAGTCGAATGAAGCCCAACAACCTAGTGGACCTAAAGCCCAACACCCATTTGCCTGCCCACATAACTGCATCCAATCTTAACAGCCGAGGAACTTGGGCTTAAAGCAACCGAGCTACTGATGGCCACTGCTTCGGACAGAGCTTCTCCGGTGCGGCTCCGGCCCAAGCATTTGCAAAGAAGAACATAAAGTGAAGCATGCTCCAGATATTGTTCAATCTCGTTGTAAAAATCCGAAAATTCCTAGCACGCCAGATAATTGCATGTCATCGCCACCATTAAACAAATCCCAATCAATAGCTACCAATTGCTTGAATTGTTAATACAATAGACTTGGATTCAATCCTACCCTCAAGCTGGTTATAGTGTGACGTTAATCTGATATCAATTCTTCAAATTTGAGTTCCCTTGGACTGGAGGTGTTAATGAGCAGTGGTTTCGGCTAAACTTCACAATTTTAGGATATTGATCAATTTTTGGCTATTCCTATGAGATTAGGCTAAAAATCCAGTAGTATTCATTGATTGAGCCATCCATTTAAGAAGTATAGCCTTATATCAACCAAATTATATTCAGCACAAATTCTACAGGAAGAAATAAAAATCTTCAGATTTTTTTTTTTTTTTTGCCAGCCCAAAGGATAGGATCTAGACTGGATGTGGATAGGCTCTTAGGAAGTGGGTCAGGTTGGATTGGGTTTTATCCCTATCCGAGCCCGGTCCGAATTTTATTTGGATTTTGGGCCATATTTAAGTCTGAAATTTTCTAAAAAACTTAGGTCCAAGCTCGACTCAAATCTGACCCGAAGCTCGATTGGACTGACCCTCATCGCCGACGGGGAAGGATGCCTGGACAGTAGATGGCACCTCCCCTTCTCAGCATAGAGTGCAATGCGGGGTGACGGGCAAAGCCGTAGAGAGATGTCGGGAGAGCCGCAGGGGGGCACGAAGGTGCCGAGGGAGCCGCAAAGAGGCGCGGGGTTGTGACACGAGGTTGCCAGGGGAACTGCAAGGAGGCGGGGCAGTGCAATGGGCCGTGGAGGTGCCAGGAGAGCCATAGGGGGCACGGGGGTGCGACGGGCCGTAGGATGGTTGGGTGAGCCACAGGGGGCACGGGGGTATGACAGGCTGGCGGGGGCTGGGGGAGCCATAGGGGGGCGGGATGGTGCGATGGGTCGTGGGGGTGCCGGGGGAGCCACAGGAGGGCATGGGGGTGCGATGGGCTGCGGGGTGGCCGGGGAGCTGTAGGGGGCAAGATGGTGCGATGGGCCATGGGGGTGCCGGGGGAGCCGTAGGGAGGTGCGCGGGTGCGACGGGCCATAGGATGGCCGAGAGAGCTGTAGGGGGGCGGGGTGGTGCGATGGGCCGTCAAGGTGCCAGGAGAGCCGTGGGGTGCCTGGGGAGCCGCAGGAGGGTGTGGGGGTACGACGAGCCACGGGAGTACGACGCAAATGCGGGATCCAGGGTCGGGGGGAGGGAGGTTTCGCACCGAGGCCGAAGGGAGGGGTGGGATTCATGCCGGGGCCGAGGGGGTGGTTTTGCAGGGGTCGGGGGAGGGCAAGAAGGGGGGTGTTTCGTAGGGGGTCGGGGGAGGGCGGAGGGAGGTTCGCGGGGCCGGGGTCAGGGCCAGGAGAAGGTGAAAAGAGGGGTATTTCGTGGGGAGTCAGGACTTAGGGGAGGGCGAAGGAGGGGTTCACGAGTGCTGAGGCGGGGAGGAGGGGAGGGATGGGTGTGTGGGTGCTGGATGGGTTTTAATCAGGCTCGGACTTAGATTGGACCAAAGATAGGTCCAAGCTCAATCCGAAAATAAAACGAGCTCTATTTTTTGGCCCAAGCCTAACTCGAATGGTTTCGGACCGAGCCTGAAGCTAGCCTGGCCCGAGCCAACTTCCGGCCCTAGCTATATGAAACTCATTTCTTTGTTTCTTTTACTTAAATTTCTCTTCTCAAAACATAACATCTTAAATTTTGCGAATATACAACAATTAAAAGTAATTTAATATAACAATTGTTTTTTTTCTTTAATTGCATCCATTTAATTTGTGGTTAATTAGCTGACTTCAGTCTAGGATTTGTAAGTTCGCCTCACCTAGGACCTTAACAAAACATTAGTTAAAAGGAAAAAGGGCAAAAAAAAAAGTAATAAAAGATTCTTAGCCTTGTATTAGCTAGAACTATCCTAGTGTTATCCAATCAAATCTTTTTGAGAATGAAGCTTGCTTAAATGAGCTCATGTCATGAAAATCTATACATGATATAAGCAAATTTAAGCTCATCCATTAGGTGTACACATAAAATCTCATGGCTAAAAAGCCCGATCTATGAAACTGTTTGATGTAATGCCCATTCAAGAAAATGACTTCATTTAGCCTTATAGTTTATGTAACGCCATCTATGCCCCCAGTTCTTATTGACGAACTGGGGACATAGAAATATATGAAGGATGAGTCTGATGCTAAAGGCATTACAGTGCGCTACTCCTTGATTCTTGATCATCAACTTCTACCAAGATGCCTCTGGGTTAAGAGAAGTTTGTTTCTCTTAAACTATTTGACCATGTTCTGTTAAGAAAGGGCCACATATTATAAAAACCATCGCTTGTAAACATACTCGGAGGACCTGTACTTTGATGGGGGGAATGTGCTGGAATTTGCTAACCTTTCTCTCGACTAACTTAGCACGTTGTCATGGGAAATCCCCAATCCCGGCACTAAATCGTAACCAAGTGCACGTATTGATGAAGGCTCGAGAGAAGCACTCGAGAAAGAACAAGTTATGAAGGAGTGGCACTCCAAAAAGGACTCGGAGAGGTTCACGTCACTAGAAATCGCGTCATGCCTCAAAGACTATCATGTCACCGCATCTGCACTATGCGAAGTCCCTTTTCTAGGGTCTTTCCAATCCTCGTCCCTCAACACAGAAGTGTAGTTACTCGCAGAAAGAGAGAGAGAGCGCAAATCATGGAGAGAAAGACGCCAGTTAGATATCTTCCTGACCATATCCTCGCCGAGATACTATATCACGGTTACCAGCAAACGCTCTCCATTGCCGATTTCGGTACGTATCCAACCGCTTTTAATCAAATGATCCGCGAACATTCCTTCATCGATCGACACCCACCTCGAAAGATCACAGCCGGCCTTCTGCTCCAACCGAGACTTCTGCCGTTGTCCTCGCGCTGGCTCGATACCAGTTTCCCGACGATAGATAGGGGGAGGCCATTGTTACAGGATCTCCCCAGACTCCCCACCTTCAAGGCTTGCAACTCCTGCAATGGCCTCGTCCTTCTTAAAAAGCCTTCTAAATGGCTTCAGTCCTTGTCGTCGGTCTATAATCCGGTCACCGGCGAAAACATAGAGCTTCCTGCGTTCGACGATTCGCACTCGGCTGGTGGCATCGGTTTCGATCGTTCTAGCAAGGAGTATAAAGTAGTTTTTCTTGGTGCAGCTGAAGGCTCGGACACTGACGTACTGTTCGCAGGTTTTAACTTCTTCATCGATAAGGCAGAGGGTGGTGAAAGGGGAGTCCTTTGATGTAGAAAACAAGAGAAATTTTTTTGAAAGCACCGAGCTCCATTACGAACAAGAACTGATTCCTGGGGATTTTTCGCTGAGAGCTTGCGAAGGACAAGTAGCCATCGTTGAGACGATTCTGGGTAGTCCGTTTGAGTATCGTGTGTACGTGGATCTCCCATGATGAGTGCGGGAGAGATCGGAAAATGTTATGCTTCCTCAATCCGGAATCTATACTCCAAGGGGGTGCTTCAAGATACTGTGGTTAATTTGTCCGACTGGAATTTTGAGGCATGGTTTGGTGTTCTTCAGGATAGGGGAGCTTAATCCGAGCCTACTCATATTCGTGATGAGCATGATGCGGTGACTGGGTTCGAGATGGATGGCAGGCTGGAAACCAAATAAAGCAATGGATTGTTGCATGTCTCACCGGAGAAGTCTTGTATCCTGGAACAATAAATCTGATATTACAAAAGAATGACGCTTGTCGATGTCAACTGATTACTTAGTTTTACATTTAAAAAAAAAAAATACTTTAATTACTTTGATGGTTATTAGCTTGCACTATTTTTTCTTTTCTTTTCTTTTATAACTAAATTGTTATCGACTCTATTAGTTGTTGGTGACATGTTGCTTGTATTCTTCGTTAGCACTAAATGTATATCAAAAAATTATGCATTATATATAACAAAAAAAAAGAGGAGCAACTAAGTTTTTGGATTACGAATCATAAGGGATGATACAAATAAACTAATGACTATCATGGATGCTAGTACCATACATTAATTTACCAAAATCTACTTTAGTCATAATACCATTTAGGTATATAATATAAATACAAATAATCAATATTACGAAGTTAAAAAGCTTGCAGTTGGCCAAATACTAATAGAATAGTTGGAGATGCAGCTAATCTAAATTTCAAATTGAGTATCAAAGCTCATACAACTATATCCATCATACATAAATTGACCGTATGAGTATTTCTATCAATTTAAATGAATTTTTGGATTGCTATATGTATTTCATTTCTCATGAATTTTCTCATAGTTTCTTTCATCATTAAAGAATTTAGAATTTTCATTTATACTCCAAGGGGAAAGGGGAAAGGGGCCTTCACGATGGATACAGAATAGGTTGATGAGAGCCAAGCATGTTAAATCCTCTTGATGTTTGGTCAATCTCCTGAAAAATAGAATTGAGATATTATATTGGAGAACTTTATATTAAGGTCATGAAAGTAAAATCCTTGTGATGCTCATTGTAGCAAACAAGTTTGGTGTAGACTGTAGAAGCTTTTTCCATTGGAATGGTCAAGCATCCGAATTAAAAAAGTGTTAGGGATCCTAAATAAAGCCTCTTTCTCTTCTTGATACAATTTTAATAATTATTTTTTAATAATAATTATATATATATAGAATCAAAGTAGAATATATTCGATCGGATTTGGACTTAGAAGATTCTACATCAACGATCCAAAGTTATTGAATATATTCTACTATCTCAAAACTGCTTACACATAAAAAAATCACATGATTTGAAGATTTCTAGTATATATGATCTAAAAATATATCTAATTTAATTTTATTTAGACTGTCCAATTTTTGACTATGGACTAGAAATTTTTAAATTATATAATTTTTTATGTATAAAAATTTTAAGATAATAGATCACATCTAATTATTTAAATCATTGATATAAAATTTTTATTATAAAATTTTAATTTAATTAAATTTAAATTTAAATTTAATTAATTAAATAAATGTATATATTCTTATCTGACTCGATATATATATATATATATATATATATATATTTCTCCGGCGCAAGGAATAAACCTCTTCGCGCACCCTATTTTTCTCCTGCTTGTCCAATTCCTCGGTCCAACTTTCGGCTCGGTGTTGCGGCTGACTTCGACTGCTTGATCGCTGGCCTCGGCATGTGAAATCCCACCTCCCTCTTCTCCTCCGAATTCCTCGAAACCCTAGGGTGAAGGAAGGGCGAGGAATTTGGCAGATTCCTTTGCCTTCAAAGTTCTTGATCTCATAGGTTTTATTGGTTCCTTGATGCGTTTTTTATTTATATTCTGTGGGTTGGATTGGTTATGAGGGATTCCGATGCTCCGCCTCTTGGCAATTCACGGACGGTGAGTGAGTCTGTTTCAGCTGGGTTTAATCTCTTTTTCTTGCTTTTTTTTCTGCAATTTTGTACTGCTCTGTTATGATTTGTGGCTGAAAAGTGGAATTTTTCTTCAGTTTTGGGTTTCTTGATGCAATATGAAAATGGATTTCTTGTATATGTCGCTGTTGTTTGTAGTGTAAATTTACATCATTAATCTCATTCATTATTCTAGTAACGTCAATCTTTTATCTTTTTCTTTCTTTCTTTTTTTGGTCAGAATTCTTGATAAAAAAAATATTTTATCGCGTTTTGCATGCTTGCATGCCTTATTTTGTTTTCAAAAAGTTCCTGTGTTTACATCAAAATAAAAAGGTTCCGGTGTTAATTCTCGGGTTTAAATAAATGATGGTCTTAATGTGGAAGTGCTTGCTGTTAACAACAAATGACCGAAACTTTTAAGAGATTCTAGAGAATGAAAGTTCATATTGGTGCAATTTTTTGAAATGGCAAGTTGCAACCTTGTTTGTATTGCAGGTTACTGGCATTTGGAAAGAATAGGAGGGCTGGGTTTTTTTTCCAATCCAACAAAAAATTCGGTTACTCAGGAGGAAGGGGTCATGGGTCACTTGTTAAAAATGGGATACCTTCCTCCTTATGCAGAATGTTCTCACATTATAAGGTTACCAGTAGAAGGCATGACATGTTTGGCAGGGACAAACTTATTAGGGAGAATGTGTACCAGAGTAACTATGCAAAGAGTTTCTATTCTCTTTCAGGAAGAAATTCTTCTATGACACATCATGCTCAATTGATTTGGAAGAGGCTTAGTCTTATCTGTTCTTATAGTGGCCCAACATTCTCACCCTTAAGTAGGATAGCTTGCGCTGTGAGCCTTTCTTTCACTAGGTTCCAAGTAGTGCCTGTTATTCTTGCACTAACTTTTAGGGAGCTAGCATGGGCTCAGAGGACCTTTGCAGATGGGGGATATTTCCCAATGAGGGATGGTCTGTATATGAGAGTGGAAGATGGGCGTGTTTACTTTTCCTTGGTTGTTTACTCAATTTTAGAGGGTATAATTTTGATCTGCAGAGCGGTATATTTGGTGATTTTGTTCTCTCCTGCCATTATACTAGCTCCGTTTGGAGATTGTTTTGGCAATCAGTTCAGGAAGGCATGGCTTCAACTTGTTCATCGTACTCTAGAAAGAGCAGGGCCAGCATTTATAAAATGGGGCCAGTGGGCAGCTACACGGCCGGATCTCTTTCCAAATGATTTGTGCATGGAGCTTACGAAACTTCATACTAAAGCACCTGCACATAGCTTTGCCTATAGTAAAGTTACCATTGAGAAGGCATTTGGCCGTAAACTTCCTGAGATTTTTGAGAACTTTGAGGAGACACCTGTAGCATCTGGAAGCATTGCCCAGGTACATCAAGCTTCTTTAAGATTTCGATATCCTCGTCAGTGGTTGAGGAAACCCATCAAAGTTGCAGTGAAGGTTAGGCATCCTGGTGTTGGTGAATTGATTAAGAGAGATTTTGTGATAATTAATCTTGTTGCCAAAATTTCAAACTTCATTCCTGGATTGAGCTGGTTGAGGCTGGATGAAAGCGTACGCCAATTTGCCGTTTTCATGATGTCTCAAGTGGATCTTTCGAGGGAAGCTGCTCATCTAAGTCGTTTTATCTACAATTTCCGCAATTGGAAGGATGTTTCTTTCCCAAGGCCTCTTTATCCACTCGTCCATCCTTCTGTTCTCGTGGAGACATTTGAGCAAGGAGAAAGTGTTTCTTGGTATGTTGATGAGCTTGAAGGAAATGCACAAATTAAAAGAGATCTTGCACATATTGGTACACATGCACTCCTAAAGATGATTCTGGTATGTTAAGTTACTCTGCTATATGATATTTGCATTATTTTGATAATTTGATCTCATCAATATAACTGCCTTGAGTTTAACAGAGCTGATTGCATGTAATAGAGCATGTTTAACGAAAGTAAATATCAAGTAAGCATTATCATTTGGTGGTAGGATTAGAAGGCTACTCCACAATGTTTCTTGGATGCCAAGAGCCCTTGCCCCTTGGATGCCAGAAATTGCCTTTTAAAAGGAATCCAGCATCCTTGTTATCCCAGGATTGTGCAATATGGACATTTCCTGATCACAGTTGTCCTTTCTCTCACTGTCTATATACTTCTTACTAACAGCTCATGTGGGGCTATCTTATAGACATGGGCTGTAGGCATCCAAACTGGCCTGTTAGATTTTCTAAGGGAAATTACACACCCCTATTTACAGTTTTCACTTTGCACATATGCATTAGGACAGGTCTTTTAGTAGAATGTAACTCAAATGATATGTACATATTGACATGGCATCTTTCAAACTTCACATGATGCTGAGACCCGGAGAGCATATGTTGCAGTTATTTTACTATCTGGCTATGGTAGCAGGATCATGAGTTCCTAAGTCCTTTTTTATTCCCTTCTTGTTAGGTGGATAATTTTATTCATGCAGATATGCATCCTGGGAATATCCTTGTTCGAGTACCTCAGGGCAAGCGCTCAAGGAAAAAGCTCTTTAGAGCCAGGCCGCACATCATTTTCCTTGATGTAGGCATGACTGCTGAGCTTTCTAAAAGTGACCGTGCTAATCTACTGGAATTCTTTAAGGCCGTAGCTTTACGAGATGGTCATACTGCTGCAGAATGCACGCTGAGATTATCGAAAAGACAAAGTTGCCCAAATCCAGAGGCCTTTATTGAGGTGAAGTGTCAGTTTTTAGAAGCTAATTTTCACAAAAGTGCAAATTTATTTAGTGCTTTGCATTTTTTTTCTTTTCAATATGAATTCATAATTTTCTAGAAGCATTTGAAGTTTAATACTATTTATATTATTAGGTAAGAATGTTTGATCTAAAATGACAGCTTTTCATTCTATGAATTTTGCCAAATGTTCAGAAGTTCTCTGTGCATTGGATTGTGATGATGGTGGTCTTCAGTTTTGTAGTGGTGACAGTAGTGGTAACCATAAGGTGTATATTCTGGTGGCATCAATGGCTATGGTGATGCCTCCTGTTAGTGGTGATCAAAGGTAGGCTTGCCTCCAGAAACTGGTAAAAATGGGAAGGGAAACAGAAATGAGACTCAACAGGGGGGACAATAAATCTTTTCTTGCTCTCAGTTCAAGGTGACAATACAAACAAGAATGGAGGAAGCATTTATCTGGATTGAGAAAAGTTTGATGACATATTTTATGCTTAAGGGTTGGTAGTGTTAGTGCACTTTTGTTGGTGTTGGCTGTGGTAAGTGTGAAATTGGTGATGGGGCTGTTGTGCAATGATCATGGCTAGTGTTTGCTGAGTGTTTGTTAGTGGCAAGTGATAGTGGGAGCAATGGGTGAAGGATGCTTGTGCTGGTCCAGTAGTTTTCAGACCTGGCCCTTGCTTGATTGGATCGAATATTAGTAAAATAAATAATGTTCAAAAGATATAGGTGGAAGTGGAGCATATACTGGAGCAGCTAAGGATGATAGCATTTGGAAATGTTGTCAGAACAAATATGGTAGAAGAGGGTGATCGTTCATGAGGTCTCTGCTAGGGGCAATTTTGATAGAAAACAATAGGAAGTTCTTTGATGATATGACAAAGAAGATTTAAGATAAAAATGAAACCAAAAGGATATGCATTTAAATAACAAATACTCATTTTCTTTCTGTTTTGTGCATAAATATATCTACATAAACCTCCATGCAAAATAGTGGGCAATGACAGAAAAAGAAGATCTACACTGTTCTTGAAAACAAAAGACAAATATTTAAATATAGAAGGCTATTTTATGCTCACAATCCTTAGCTTAATGTAATGAATAAGACAAAAGCTTCTTTTATGGTCACAGACTTGGCGAACAAACCATTGTTTTCTAATGCTTTTGGAAGTATCTTGGGCATAGACAGTTTGGATAGTTGGCTAATTATTTTTATATGCCTACCTATTGATAATGGTTTCACTGCATGTTAGCAAGTCAATGATGCTTTAATTAATAACTGTTAACATACATATAGCATTTTCTTTCTGAAAGTTTAATGTGCTGACAAGTCAGTTTGAACATTAAACAGTTCCATGAGAAAGTTACAAGGCTTGGAAGGATTAAAGAAGGCTTTTTACCAGCAACATTAATAGTTGGCATGCACATTGGTGTTCTTTGACATATCTGAGGAATGGAATATGAACTAGTCTATTCTTAAAACGACATTAGCATCTTAGTTCTATGCATAGCTTATATCTCTTCGTGAGTTTTACCTCTATGCTTGCAGTGTGTGTGTTGACAAATCAATCTGAAGTTCTGAACATTAAAGAGTTTTATGAGATAGTTACAAGACTTGGAAGGACTTCAAATGGCTTTTTGTCAGCGGCAAAAATAGTTGACATGCATGCTGATGTCTTCCTAGATATATGTCTGACAATTGGAATATGGACTAAACATAGGTTGATACTGAAAACTACATCAATATTGGAGTATCTTAATTTTATGCATTGCTTGTATCTCTTTCTGATTTTTACCTGTTGTGCATTTCATGATCATTTGCTAAAGATGATAAAGAACCCCTGCCCTCTCTCTCTTGGGGTTCCACAAAGGAAAAAAACATCGAACATGCCCATATGCATGCACACACACACACATGCAGACAACACACACACACAGAGAGAGAGAGAGAGAGAGAGTGCTTTTTGGCCTTTTCTAATCTATAAAATATGAGAACCAGTTATACGTATTACTAAACATTAGTGACAACACTAAATTATGGATTAAGTATAAGTGGTATTTGGTAAGACTTTTGGAATGATGAAGACTTAAAAATAGTTGTCAAACATGTCAGGGAACACATTTGAGAACATATTGTTTGCATGGTGGATGATTTTTTATGATCCGTAATGTTGGGCAGTATGAGTAGAGAAGGCTTAGAAGAGAAAGTGGAGGAGTAATGCAGTGAAAACAAATGGAATATATATAGAAGTAAGGTAGATGCTAGATTGGCCTGTATAAGTAGGCTTTTCTGTCTAATGCATGACTAGTTCGAAATGTTTGTGTCATGGTAATTACTATGGTTATGTTGGTTTACAAAAGTAGAGTTCTAGGTATAGCTGCCCCACTAGGAGCAAGAAGACAAGGTATGATACTATAAGGCCCAAGGTGGTGGAACTCATAAAATATAATACATTATGTTCTCTAGAAATGAGGATCGATGAGAGAGAATCTCAGTTCACTCTGTGGTACCATATTGGTAATTGAGTTCATAAATGTATACATTATATGCTTTAAAGAGATAAGGAGGGTTGTTAACAGAGAATTTCAGTCCAATTGGTGGTATCATGTTAAACTCAAATTCTGTCTAAGTTATAGCAATGTTATGTCCTGAGAGGATAAATTGCTTCTCTACAGCCATGCCTTTTCTTTGATATTTATCATCTAATTTGCTTCTAACAGGAGTTGGACAGGACATTCGCTTTTTGGGGCACTCCTGAAGGTGACATCTTTCACCCCGTTGAATGCATGCAGCAATTGCTTGAACAAGTACGGCGCCATAAAGTCAATATCGATGGCAATGTTTGCACTGTGATTGTGACCATATTAGTTCTGCAGGTAAACTTTGCTTGCTTGTGACAGAAATCAAAGACACCCATCCTTATAATTCTGTGTTGGTTAACAAGGAAAAATTATATATGGGATTCTCTAATTTCAACTTTCTACAGCAAATGTGGCATGTGCTAGTTCTTGATTCTTGCCTCTCTCAAAGTCCCTGTAAAATGAGTTTCACCTTGTTAATCTGGTTTATGTACCTGTTGTTGAAATGTTTTAATCGTGCTCTATAGGACTACTACTAATTCTATATCGCCAATCTAACAATGTTTAGCCAAATTTGGTCTGTCAGTTGCATTCTAAGTGAATGAATATTAAGATATGTTAATATTATTTCAAACTGCAGACTATAAGAAGCTAAATAATCTGAAAGATTTGCAAAATGTGCTTGACCTAAGTAATCAAGTAATTGGGTCATGTCAATTCGATGAAAATGATGTCTGTTATATGAATATCATGTCTATGAAGCCCTGTCTGGGACAAACTACCATGAAATTGCTTTGGTATCAAAAAATAATTATAGCATGATATGTTTACTCATGAAGTCCAGCGTGGCTGGTAAATATTGATTTATTGATAAGAGGTGAAGTAAAAAAAGAAAGACATACATGCCTATCTTCCAGGACAATAATGAACCAACTCTTCCGCATTTATCAATTACATATATTTATCAAGTTTAATGGTTATTTTCTCTAATACAGAGGCTCAATTGTTTTCTATATGGATGGCCAGAGGATGTTAGTTGCTGACAAAAATTGTTGGTTCGAGCTGGCAATCTGATCTGAAATCTAATGAGACCTGTCATCTAGTAGGATTATTATAATAGATAGCTTGGCTAATTTGGATAATTCTCATGATTGTGCCGGTTTTAACATCATGCCAAATTCTGAAAATATTTCATCATTCACCTTCTTCATTCCCATCTTTTTTCTTTCTTTCTAAAATCTACAATCTTGTTAGTTGAATGGAAATCCAATGACCTTGGTATTAGTTATGGAAGGTAAACTACCCAATACAAGCATCCAACAGCTGAGTTATTAGTTCCCTTCTCTGGCTATGCGTCTGACCATCTAGCTACAAGTTTGTTGTGTCTGCAAGTTGTACCCAATTAGGTGAGAAAGTGAGAGTCCTAAAGCAAACTGGTTATGTGAAATGGGCTAGCTAGGTTCATCAGATTCAGGTGGTCCATGCATTCTTTTGCTATGTGGATCAGGTCAAGTCAGGGGTCGGCTCACTGACATGGTGCAGTTTTGTTTGTGTTAACCTGCTAGAAACCTAAACACGTCTGGTAAGAGAAGATGAGTTTTCAAATATTTGAAAACTTGAACTACAGCAAGATACCTGTAGACCTAAATCATGAGTAGTGGAAGCCTTAGAAAATCAATGGCTGGATGTCCAGTTGCGAAGTAGTGTAGGTTCAAGTCACCTGTAAGTCCGTGTATTATGCATCGATAATTCGATATAAAGCAGGAAATTGCCCAAAGCCCCAAAATTAAATGTAAAAAGATGTAAAGGACATAAAGCTGAAGATTGTAATATTTGAAACAAAGACTTAATCTTTTGAAGAAATAGTTGAAGAATGTGTTTAATTATTTTCTAAACATCCTTGCACATAAACATTTGATGATTTTGTTACTGAAGTACTAAAACATTTTCATGATTATTTAATCTGGAGACAGTAAAAACAGCATGTTTCGTTTTAGTTTTACTGGACCCTATCCTGTTAAATGGTCATGTGTCGTGATAAAGCAATGAACTAGTATGACCTATTTGAGCTTTAGATGTTAAATTCTCAAGGACGTTTGGTGTTCTAGGAATTGAGTATCAATTTGGACAAATTGACTACAAGGAATTGTGAGGCACAACATAAAATAAGCATGCAATTAATGTATGCGTAAAGCATTTGAAACTTATCTGAGAAGTATAGGATCATTTTTGTTTTCAAAGGATGCCTCAATAAGTGCATAAAATGTACCTTAGCTGTATCCGATGCATATCACTATCTGTTTTAACATGTATTGGATATGGACATGGTATGCAATGTGGAAGTATCATTAAATTAATGATCAAGTGGATTTCTATCACGTATACGAAAGTATGGACTAAAAGCACAGCCTTGAAGGGTGCAGGTCTTGTTAGTCATGATATTCTTGGCAATGCATCAGAAATTGCAAAATCTAATCTCAAAAACTATCTCTGTTCAGTTTCAAGTGGTATGGTTGTCTTTTGCCATGTACTTCCAACAGCCATTCCTGAATCAATCAGGAGGAAGGGAGAGATCATCATCTTTACCTGATTTCATGAAAGAACCGAGTCAGTATTTGTTACTGTTTGTGAAGGTTTACAGAATATCTCACTGAGTTAACTCTGTTTGGCTTTCAGAATGTTCAAATTTACCAAAGTTGCAAAATTAAGTGGCTAGGTTTTACCAGTTCTTTAGATTTTATCAGATGTAGAAATAACACTTAATATTCTTTCTTTCAAGACTCTAGGTTTTACCAGATACAGTAACAGGAAGGGTCACCATGTGTGCAACTTGAAAGAAGGTATATATTTGCCTGGAAAAAGCTATGGTAAAGGAAGTCATGCTTGATGTGTATCATATGATTGGACAGGCACAATGGATGGTTGATATTCTGAACTGCATAGAATTCTCTGCTGTTATGGAATCCTAACTTTAGGTTGAATATTCCACTGGCCTATTGCAGTATGGAAAGGATCATTTGTTGCGACCAAATTGTCCCTGCAATAAGCCATCTTTCACTTGAGTGACGTTAGGTGCTTTTTGACTGTTTAACAATTTGGGTTCCTTATCAAAATAATGTGATTTTATGTCATATTGCAAATTTTGCAAAAACTGAAAATATGCACAAGGGAAATGTTCTCGCTTCAGATTCATGGTTAGCAAATTTTCTAGACTATTGTTTTATCGATGTTATGATATGTAAGTCAAGAGCTAGGTAGCTCATAAATGTGTGCAACAATTTGGCAACCTTCCTTTATAGTAGATAATGCCAACCATATTCTGGATTTTACTCCCTGTGCATGGTACTCTGTCGATTGGATGCATTTGAAAAATCTTCAAACTCTGGCCTTGTTGGATGAGGTTCGTTAGCATTCCTGAAGTTGCCAAGGCTGATTTTACAAGAATGGGCAAAGAAAATCTAAGTGGAAAGGCTGGCTTGATTTTATTATCTCATTTTGCTATGGTTATATGTGTTATGCAAATAGGTTGATAGGCATTTTTAATTGATCGATAGTTATGGTTTCGAGTCTTTTGACTTTCAAAGCAAGTGCATATATTTGTGCAATTAAAAGATATGTGACATTTTTTTTGTGATATCTTTTGTAGGGATGGCAGCGCAAGCTAGATCCTGACTTCGACATTATGCAAACACTAAAAACATTATTACTCAAGGAGGACTGGGCACAACCCATTGATTACTTTTTCTCATAAACAATTTTGACATCGACAGTAAACATATGTCTATAAGTTATATAGAGTGCCAAAGTTTTGTATCTTGATCTGTTGCACCTCACTATCATATGTCAAGATTCCTGTCAATAAAATTTTGACTAATATTGTTTCATTTAATTACTTTTCATGGCCCTCTCATTCTTATATCAAGAATGTGACTGGCTACGGTAAATCAGATTGTATTCCATTTTTGGTTGCCATTAATTGTTTTAGCCTACTTATAATATCTTGTGAGTTCACTTATTTTGCTTCACCCCCTTTTTTGGGTTAGGATCGGTGATGCTGGACGCACAACTTCGCCAACATTGTAACGCCTTGTGCTTGTAGGGGCAATCTTGTCCTTTCTTCTTCATTAGAAAAGGCAATATGAATTATTGTCCTTCACAGACTATGAATAGTGCGAGTTATTGGAATTCAAAGGCTGGTAACGTATTTATGCTTGTGATAATATCAGTTCAAGTACCGTAGAACCAGTTCTTGTTTAACCATCTGCTGAAATAATAACCATTGATGCTTGGTATGGAAGAGTAATGGTGTTAAGAGTGGATTCAGCTGGATGATCATGAAGCTAAAATTAGATAAAGATGAGGATATGGAGGATCGTTTATGAAGATTTACACATAGGAAAGACAAAGCTATGTTCATTTGGTTTCTGCACTCCAGAAAAATTCATGATGAAAAGAAGATAAAACAACATACCATACAATTAGGACGATCATGACTCGAGTTTCATGAAATAAGCTAGCAATAGAATCGGAGGATGATCGAAACTTAGGGAAGGAGCATCAGGTTACAACATTCATATAAGCATGTTCTTTTATTTCAGCTCGTGAAGAAATATACCCGTTCAAAATTTTCGCGGTTCTGGGCAACTGTTGGAAGGGTGAAAACGAGATATGGTGGAACATTTAGATGGGGCAGCCAGGGGGAGTTAAAAAACTTACAACACTGCTGTTATGAAGACACCCATGTTGTTTCAAGCACTCTTAAAGGCAGTTAAAAAAAAATGTGCTTTGAATTTCATAGATAGAACACAACGGGCAAATTTTTTTTTCTTAATGGTCCATTACATTTCTTGGACTCCTATTTCCAAATTTATTTTAATAAATCATCACAAGCAACCCATATGACGTGAAAATAGAACCCCTTGTTTGTTGAGCTAGTTGCAGGCCATATCTTTCGAACCGTATAACCTGTACTGCATAATTGTACTATTTTCTTAAGTTGTCCAATAATTAGCACTTTTCCATGGAGAGGAGAAAACTAAATATATTCTTCTTCATCTTGCTCCGAACTGAAGCGGTTGCCATCCTCAAGATGGGGCAACGGATTCCTTGAAGAGGAGCGGTTGCCATCCTCAAGATGGGGCAACGGATTCCTTGAAGAGGATAAAGGGAGAAGAACGTGGACTGGAGTGGGCCTAATCTCAATCACGGCCATTCATGATTGGCGCGTTGGTTGTGATTGGCTTGGACCTACCAACCATACGATGTGGTATACGATGTGGGTCGTGCTACTCATCAATAGCCATGACTGGCCCTCTTCAGTCCAAGGCGAAACTGGAGGTTATCCCCATCCTTGCATGCATCGAGATTAAAATATCCAGCTGATGTTATGTCATTTTTGGATAAACCGGAATTTAGTCTTTTTTACATGCTCGCGGCCAAGATTGCGTTTGTTGATTTTTTGCAAGCAACTATTTTTTTAGTTTATAGTTAACATGTCAGAGCCATGCAATAGAAACTTTTGATCATTGACTCTACTAAACTCTCCGTACACCCCCACCTAGGACGTCATTGAGGTGGGACCCACAGTGGACGCCAGTCATGTGGCCTGTCTTGGCTGACCAATGTCCAAAGAGTGGCGAGCTGCGTGATGCTCCGCCTTCGGACCTGCGGCCATGTGGTTGGGAGACAGTTTGTCTTTGATACCCACTAAGAAAACTGTCATCCATATCTATGATTAATTGGTACCATCACTCTAATGGCATCTTGGCTGGGACTGGAGCTAAACAAAGAGACAGCAAGTTTCAATCTCTCTCTCTCTCTACTGTGCTTTTTCCTCCTAAGATTGAAGTTAATTCCAGGTTTTAGTCTTTTAGATCGTTCATGGAAATTTATTATGTCCAGCCATATTCAAGCTTCATTGCTCCTCACCCGGTTCCTCATTGCCTTGGGTTTCCTTTTTATTTTCCTTTTTCTCTTAGCACTACCATTACTTTTTGTATTTTTAATTTGAATAGGTCTGAGAACGATAAGATCAGAATTCAAGTTGGAGACAATGCTGCCTTAGAGAGGCTCGTTTCAGGGAGCCAGATCTCAGACCTTGCTTCTTGTTTTCCACCAATAGAGGACACCACACACGAAAAATTAATGGTTCGAAAGAAATGTGCTCCTTCAAAATCTTTCAATTGGAAACACGACATGTTCACGGGCGCACGGCTTAATAATGTTCGAGTCCGGTGACCGTCGGTGTCTCTGCATGGGATTTGGATGCGCCCACCTTGGTCTACGCTGACCGGCCAGTCGCTTGTGTTGTTCTAAAGGCTTCTTGAATAGAATAAGAGCGAAATGAAGTGGCGTCAGAAAAAGATAAGGCCGTCAGGGATGAATGATCAATGTTCTGAATACGGAGTAGACGTGACCTAGGTGTCACCTACGCTGACCGCCCAGCAAGCTAAGTTGTTCTTGGCCCGGGGAAATTACAGTAACGTAAGAGCTTCCCTCCTTTTCTTTTGCGATGTTAGAAGACGACATCATTCTAGCGCATGGTGGGTCTCATCTGTACCATTCTCTCGTTGTGGTGTCCCACGAGAATTGAGATGCAAAACTGCATAGAAAAAAGCTTAAGGGTGGAGTCTGTTCCTGTTTTATTTTAGGCATTGGAATTATCGGAACCTCCACTTATTCAGAGAATTGTAATCTTTTCCAGTGTGATTTAAAAGACTTGAATACTACTTCGCATGGGATGCTCAAATATTGATGCTATTCTTTTTCCCCCGTAATTTTTTTCGAACAGTCTAGATATGTAAGGTTTGGCGTGGCCTCCTTAATTATAGTGAAAGATTAAGGGAGGCCTTGTCCCACCCATTTGTGCAGGGTAATTCATTCATCATTCTTAGGTGTCCTCCACATTAATTGTAATGTCTTGTAGAATCTGTAGCACATAAAATGGCAGCTTGGTTGTCAAAGTCTCATCAGATTGTCATCAAAGGAACAAAACAAGGGGAAAAACAAAGGCTGAAAATGGAGCCACGGACCACAAGGGAGTTTTGGGTATTTGACGTGCATTTCGTTGAAATGATTCTCACCTCATTGTCTGCTACAATGCTCCCGTGAGCGCTGGTGCCCGCCTGAAACTTTTTTTTTTTTGGAACTTACAGGCAATTTGGCAGCTGCAAGGTACATGTGGTGTAAAGAACGTGGTGGGACACATGCCCAAGCAAAGAAACCAAAATTATGAAATGGGATCTTATTGGCTACGGTGTGTATGATGGAACCCAACAATGCAATCCAAGGGGTTCATGGGGCTTTTGGTTTTTTAATTAATCATATCAAATAAAAACATGATTCCTAATTAAATTACGGTGACATGTTTGCTTGGGAGAGTTGGATTTTGGAACGAGAACAAGCATAACGTTTGGTTGAGATGAGTTTCATTAATATTCTGATTCTAGAAGAGAATGAGAAAGCTTCCATCCTCTAAAATCCAATACTTATTCTCCTTTGATATTTAAATCCCATCTCGATTTCAATTTTGATTCTGGTTTTGAACTAATGACTCATTTGCTTCGCACGAAGTGGAGGAGGAAAGAGATAGTTTCTGAAAAATGGAGAGGAAGCCTCTTGTTTGATTGAAATTTTAAGAAAAGAAGGAAGAAAATAAGCTCTTTCCATGGAAAGTCATTTTTCACATTTCATGAAAAGTAGAAATCCATGGAGAAGATGAATTTTCACATTTTCCATGGGATGAAAAATGGTGGTACTTTTTTTTTTCAAAATATCCTATTAAGATCTATGACTAAGATTTTATAAAATATCATAAATGGTTATGATGAAATAATAAATAATGATAATATTGTTAGATAATTTAAATTTTTATGTCTAGATCGTACTTTAATATTCATGCAAAATCAAAATAAAACATACATTGCACCATCATCTCACCAACGCGATGATCACGTAGCCCGCAGAGCGTCAGATCCATCTTTCGTAGGCAGCTGGTCTTCTCTCTCCTCATCCTCCATCTTTATGCGGACGATTGATGGGAATCGTCCACCCTCCTAAGAGTTGGAGAAAAGGGACCAAACCATTTCTACTTATACATGCACTTATCTTATCCCATCAGAAGATTTAATCCTAATTAGAGTAGAAATTTCAGTCTAAATCTTATAAGGAATAGAACTCTTTAATTAATTGGATTCACCATAATTGATTCAGGACTTGACCCAATGAGTTAAACCTGACTAAGTGACAATTAGACCATATTAAGGAGAAATTCAACATTCTTCCACTTGGCCTATATTTTTCACTTAAAAATTAACTCTTCGATTTTGATAAAATATTTTAAAAATAAATAAATATATATTTAATTTTTTCAAACAACAGTCTTGAATCAGAATTTTGAAATTGATCCGACGAGTGTGCATTCATTTTATAAAAATTTGCCCAATTATCTATTCCTTCAAAGGTCCTTTATACTTTGATTAAGTAAAAACCACTGATGCAAATCATGGCGGTTATACATCTTAATTGATATACTCCCTTCCATGTATCATGACATCAATAATTCTCACTTAACCCAATCTTATATGCTGGAATATATAGGCTATCAAAAAAAAAAATGTAATGCCTATGATAATGGTCCCACTATTATGTCATATAAATGATACTTCTGTTTACTTTAATTTTGACAAAAGTCAACCATAATGTATACAAACAATAATTAAACAGAAATAACAGTAGTCATCGAACTATTAAGAGATCTCAAAATAAGTGTCTATTATAAATTAAATATTTCAATGATAAATACCTATAACTTTTACATGCTCTTTGAAAATTTTAGGTACTAAACCTTTCGTCAAAGGATCGGCTATCATACAAGCAGTACCAATAGAATTAATAGATACATGATGACTATTAATCCTCTCATTTACAGCAAGATACTTAACATCAATGTACTTATTTGCATTGGTCATCTTGCTACTGTTAGAGAAAGAAACTGCAGCAGAATTGTCATAATAAATTCTCAGCGGCTTGAAAATAGAATCCATAACTCCAAGTCTTAAGATGAATTTTCTCAACCATAAAACATGTAAGGAAGCCTCATAGCAGCTTATATATTCAGCTTTCATAGTAGAGCAGGCAATAATGCACTATTTTGCGCTCCTCCATGAGATTGCTCCACCAGCTAACAAAAAGATGAAATCAGATGTAGACTTTATACTATCGAGACAACTAGCATAATCTGCATCTGAATAATCGATCATCTCCAACTGATCAGTCATCCTATAAGTAAGCATATAGTCTTTAGTTTTCTGAAGATATCGCATCACCTTCTTGGCAGCTTTTCAGTGATCCATACCTGGATCATTCTGATATGTACCAGGCATTCCCAAAGTAAAACTGATATTAGAAGCATACATCAGACTACCCACTGTAGATGCATAGGATATATCCTTCATCTAATTTCTCTCAATCTCATTTCTAGATACTGAAATTTACTGAATTTATCATCTTTAACGATTGACACTTCACTTTATGAGCAGCTTAACATTCCAAACCTTTCTAGGATTCTAGTAATATAATTTCTCTGAAAAAAATCAAATAACATCTTATTTCTATTATGATGGATTTATATACTAAAAATATAAGAAGCATTTTTCATATCTTTCATATCAAAATATTCGAAATTTTTTTTTTTGATTTCATACAAGAAACCCAAATCATTGCTAGCTAGTAAAATATCATCTATATATAGTATTAAAAATATAAACTTATTTTCCTTCACCTTTAGATATATACATTGATCAGCAATATTTTTTTTAAATCCGAAGGAAACAATGATATGATTAAACTTTAAAAACCATTGCCTGAAAGCTTGTTTAAGATCATATATATATATTTCTTTAATTTACATACCAGCCTTTTATTTTCTTATACTAAAAATTCTTTAGGCTATTCCATATATACCTCTTTCTTTAAATCCCCATTCAAGAATACGATCTTGATATCCATTTGATGTAGCTCTAAATCAAAATAAGCTACTAATGTCATAATAATTTTGAATGAATCTTTTTCAAAAATAAGAGAAAATATTTTATGATAATCAATGCCTTCCTTTTGAGTGAATTCTTTTGCTATAAGCCTAGCTTTATATCTCTCGATATTACCTTTGGAATTCCATTTGGTCTTAAAAATCTATTTACAACCTACAGACTTAAATCCTTTAGGTAATTCGATAAGTTCCTAGACTTGATTCTTATTCATGAATTCTATCTCATCTTTCATGACATCTAACCAAAGTTCATAATCATCACTTTTTATGGCATCCTTAAATGAAACTAGATTATTTTTTATTCCAATATCATAATCACATTCTTGTAAGTATATAATATAATCATCTGAAATAGCCGATCTTCTAATTCTAGTAAATCTTCGTAGTATTTCATATTCAGTATCGTTATTATGATTATTTTTAATTGGATCAAATTCTTTGACAGTCTATTTAGGAAGTAGTGTATCAATCACCTGTTGATGTTTCATAATTTCAAATTAAGCAGATTCAAGTTGAATATCTCTAGATATTATTATAATAGAAAGATATTCTCTTATTTTCTGTAATACCGTATTATGCGGTGTACCATTCTCACTATTTTCACCATCCTCAATAAACTTAGCAGTTTCAGTTTCAACAATTCTAGTAGTGTGTGATGAACAATAAAATTTAAAATTCTTTGACCTTTCTGGATATCCTATAAAATAACAACTAACAATTTTGGGATCCAATTTCTTTTTTTGTGGGTTATATAATCGAGCCTCTGCTAGATAACCCCAAACATGTAAATATCCTAAACTTAGTTTTCTATCCATCCATAACTCAAAAGAGATTTTAGGAATGACTTTATTAGGTACTCGGTTTAGGATATACATAGCGATTTTTAAGGCTTCTCCCCATAAATTCAAGGATAATGAGGATTTACTAACTATACTCCTCACTATTACGCTTTTCAGCCACATCATTTTGTTCAAAATTTTTTGGCATAGTATACTGTACTACAATGCCACACTATTCAAAAAATTTAGCAAAAGGTACAGGATTACGATCAGATTCATCATATCTATCGTAGTATTCACCACCCCTATCGAATCTCACAACCTTTATTTTTCTGTCCAACTGATTTTCTACTTCAGCTTTATATACCTTAAAAGCTTTCAAAGCTTTAGACTTTTCATGCAATAGACAAACATAACCATAACGTGAGAAATCATCAATAAAGGTAATAAAATACTTTTGTCCTCCAAAATAAGGTGTAAAATAGCTATAAATATTGGTATGTATCAATTCTAAGAGTCCTTGGTGGTATACTTTTTATTACTTTTAATTTATTTTTCTTTAATGTAATTGATGCACATACCAAAATCACTAAAGTCTAAATTTGGTAAAACATCTTTCTTAACCAATCTAGTCATCCTTTTTTTTGATATATGATCTAATCGCCTATGCCACAGTATTAAAGAACTCTTATTTATAATGCCACATTTTATTCCAACATTAACATTTAAAATAAGCAAAGATTGTTCAAAAGAAGAATCCAAATTTAATTTATATAATCCATTATACAATGTTTCAATACCAACAAAAATAAAATATTTTATTAATGTAAAACTTGAATTTATAAAATTGAATGAAAAACATTCTAAATCAAGTTTTGATAAAGAAATTAAATTTATAGATACCGAAGGAATATAAAAAACATCATGTAGATCTAATTGAAATTCGATATCTATAATAAGTCTGTAGGTCCCAACTATAATGACCTTGAACTTCATCCGATTTTCCATAAAGATCCACCGCTCTCTATTATTTGGTTTTCGTCTTGTAAGGAATCCCATTCTTTTCGAACCATTTTCTTCTTTTCTCATAATCCTTCTTAATATGTCCCTTCTTTTTGTAGAAAAATATTTTAATTTATGAGAAATTTTTATTAGTGAATTGCTAGATCATTTATTTTCTTTCTTCGCCTTCTTTTTCTTAGGATACTCCTGTAAAACTATATGAACAGCTGGGATCCCTTCATGTTTCAATCTCTTCCTCTTGCACATACTGGAAGATGAGTTCATTCATTATCCATGATTTCTTATGTGTATTATAGTAAATTTTAAATTGGATAAATTGGGATAGAAGAGAATTAAAAATAAACTGCATAAAATAATTTTTAGATACTGTCATGCCCAAATTATTTAATTTTTCAGCTATATCACGCATTTTCATGATGTGCTTTCACACTCTAGAAAATCCATCATATTTTATAGAGGTTAATTTATTCATTAGAGTACCAGTTAAGACTTTATTTGATCTGGTAAACTATTATTCTATAGAGAAAAGATACTCAGAGGCCAATTCATTATCCGAAATAGATCTCCTAATGTCTCTCGCTATTAAATTTTTAATGATCATGAGAGACAATCTATTAGAACACTCCCACTTTTCACATAACTTCTTATATTCAGGAGAATTAGTGGCAGTAAGTGGATCTGGCTGAGGTTTACGAAGGGCCAAGTCTAAATCTAAGCATCCTAAGATAATGAGAAGCTGCTCGTGCCAATCAGAATAATTTGATCCATTTAGTATGAAAATGTTAGATAGATGCAACGAGAGTAAAGCAAGAGTCATGACTGTAAATAACAAAACATGCTTATAATTATCATCATGATGCAGATTTCATAATATAATTCTACTAATAATATTTATTATATAATTATAAAATACTCTTGGATAAGAATCATAGTATATGATAAGTGTTACAACTAATTTAATCATAAATTTAAACATAATAAATAATGCCAAAACATGCATCACATAAATTATAATCAACAATAATATGAAATATGTAAGCAAGAATAATAATTATGGTATGTATACATAATTTATGTTTAAACTATGCTTCATCATTTTAGTTGCAATTTCAGTCGTTTAACCAACTATGATTACAAAAATTCGAGGTTATTCTCATCTTTGGATGTAGAACTTTCTATCTTTATGCAATTCAAATTAGTTAACCTTTTACTATTAATTTTACGTCAAATTACAATCATCTTTGGGTTTACTATAATAGATACACTTTTATGTAATTTTAAAACTATAATGAGAGAAAATCATTAGCACTTGATGACTCGGCTACCCAAGATCCATAGAGTGCTCCGGGCCCTTTGGGCTACGTGAAAACATACTTAAATAGTATAATAATGAGCAAAATTATCAATCAAATAATTTAATTATTCAAATATTTTATTTTATATAAAAAATTTAATCATAATATTTCTCAAACCATCACAAGTCCAATGGTTTAAAAATCGTTCAAATCAGATAAAAATGATTAAGTTATAGCGATTTTATTAAGAATATTAAAATTAAAAGACTTAACCATAAATAATAGAAATATAGGGTCTTTTCTATAAAGCAATAGCTTTAAAAACTATTTAAAAAATCGACAGGGACTTTAATATAATTTATTAATTATCAAGAACTAAATATAAAATTATCCTAAAGGACTAAATTGCAAAACTATCCTGAAGATCTTTTATAAAGTTTAAACTTTTTAGGGGTTTATCTATAAATTTTTTTTTAAAATTAAATAGGTTTGGTTTTTATTGGGTTCGGATCAGGATTCATTAAGATCTGAAATCCAAAATGTAATAGCCCCTTCCTTCTTCCCCATTTAAAAACCATCTTTTTTATGAGACCTCCATGGCCGCTGCATGGGTGGCCGATCGGCCGTCCCAAGCCTACCTCGATCGTCAGTTCCGGGTTGTCATCAATTTCTGCTAGCCTATTTCCGCCACTAGTCACCGCGGTAGTGCCAGACGGGCGGTCGAATGGCTGCCCCTTGCTTCCCCGATCGCCTGAGGACCATGAGGGAGGGCGGCGGACCAAGCGCCGCCCCCCACCACCGTAACTCGCCACCGTCCGATCCGCCTGCGGCCATCTCCCCTTAAGCCGTAGCAAAAGCCACGGTTCTCACGATCACAGAATCTACGAGTGATGCAACCCCCGCCGCCGCAAGCAATGGTGGTCGACTCCAACCTACCGTCGGCATGGCAGTAGCCATGGCTACTGCCTCGTTCATCGGACGGCATAGGTCGGCCGAGACGGCCGACCCCAAATCTCCTTTTTTTTTAATTTTTTTTATTTTTTTAAAAATTAATAAATCTTAATTTAATTTCTAAAACTTTAGTTAATTCCAAAAATTAATAAATCATGATTTTAATTTTTGAAAAATAAACCAAAATTTGTTGGAAAACTTATACATGAATACGAAGCATGGATCCTGGGCTCTGATACTATATTTTAAATAATTTAAACTTTTATGTCTGGATCGTACTTCAATATTAATGTAAAATCAAAATAAAATATATCTTGCACCATCGTCTCACCAACGCAATGATCACATAGCCCATAGAGCGTTAGATCTATCTTCCATAAATAGCTGATCTTCTCTCTTCTCACCCTCCATCTTTATATAGACGATTGATGGAAATCGTCCATCCTTCTAAGAGTTGGTGAAAAAGGACCAGGCCACCTCTATTTATACCTGCATTTGTCTTATCCCATCAGAAGACTTAATCCTAATTAGAGTAGAAATTCTAATCTAAGTAGTATCAGGAATAAATTTTTTTAATTAATTGGGCTCACCATAATTGATTTAGAACTTGACCCAATGACCCGACGAAGTGACAATTAAGCCATATTATTGAGTTAAATCCAACAAATATAACATAATATTAATATTATCTTTATATATACACACACATATACATATAATATTAATATTAATATTATAATATTTATTATATTTTAATATTTATATTAATATAATATTTTTATTAATATTGATATAATATTTATATGAATATATCAATATTTATATTAATATAATATTATATTTATTAAGATATTAATTAATTTATTATATTAAAATATTAATTAATATAAATATAATAAATATATATTAATATTATATTAATATAATAAATTATTATAATATAATATAATATTATAATATATTAATATTATTTTTATAATAATATAAATATAATATTATTATTTATATAAAGTTTAGGAATAAAAATATATGGTTTTATATCTATTAAGGATATAATGAATATTCTATACTATTTTTCTAAAAAAATAAATACTCAATCAAACATAAATTATTTTTAATAAATTATTTTTTTATAATTAATTAAATATATCAAAATCTTATTTTTAAAAAATAATTTTTTAGAAAGTTTGGAAAGAAAAAATTTTCACGTGGACCAAACTGAGTCCTAAATACATTCAGAATATTTTAATCATTTCGTATGACAGATTTATGTACCTTTTTTTTATCTTCATGGGCGAGCAAGATAACGGATAAATAAACTGCAAAATATTTAATTTCTTTTTGTTTTGGCATTCGGACATCAAGATAATCATACTCGATGATACGGTGGATTGAAGAGAAAATTTCCAAGAATGCAAATTGACTCCTTAAGCCTACAGCAAGCGATACAAGAAGGATATATCTGTGGGCGTCTCAGATGATCAGATCTGTTGATCTTGATAGTGATTTGATGTAACAAAGCAAGTTAGATAAATTTAAATTTTAAAGCAACACAGCCACCCAGTGGACTATTTCTCCATATCTAGGCCTGATGGCCCTTTTCAGAATTGTCAGATGTGAGTTTTGTCCTCTGGCCCGGCGAGAAAAAAAAAAAAAGGCGGGGGGGAGGGAAGAAAGAAGAGCTGACCCCTTGCCATTCCCACGCCAAGGAGAAATTATTGCATGCACCAGGTGCAAGTGAACCAGGGCACATCGCGAAGCAAATGCACGGTGGACAGCGCGCAGTCGGGAATTGATAAAAAAATACAAGGGGTAGCGTGGCGTGTTATCTACCGTGGGATTTACGCGGTGCAAATTGCACCTGGTGCAGGCAATACGGAGGCCACGCGAAGGCTGCTAAAGGTGCGATCTGGTGATCTCCTTCTGAGGCCCACCATCCCATGATTGCCCCTTTCTCGCTTTCCTTTTCTTTTAAAATGATTTTACCTAAGCCCATTTCCCAACCCTGGAGCCCCCCCTTCCCTCAAAAAGCTTGGGTTCGGAAATTGGGAGCCAACGCATCCCCCACAGCCTAGTCATTAAAATATGATTTGAGCCCATCTCCCAAAGAGAGAATCCCAAGAAAGTAGCCCCTGTAAAGCTAAATCCTTACGGGATTTGAGATGGCTTTTAGAACTTTGATTAGAGCTTTTAATGGGTATGATTATAATGGGCTTTGGGGTTTGATACGCAAGATAAGTAGATTCTGGTCGTTTGTCACCACGTCCACACTTCCCCAAGCTCTGATGGTGTTGATTTTTTTTTTTTTTCTTTAAGTACATGTGCTTGTTTGTCTTCTAGTTTTATAGTTTTCTCCATGGGTCCCAACCTGGTGACTCCAATCTCTTGTCGATATGGGTAGGGAATAAGAAGAAGACAGATTCCAATATAAAAGAAATGAATATAGAAGAACTACAGGTACTCATAGTGGGGGCTTGGAGGGTGTATTTTTTTGGGGATGCTATGATAATGTGAGAAGATAGAGGCAACTTCCATATGGAGGATGAAATAATCAAGAAATAAACCTTTTTTTCCTTTACTTTTTGGACCCTCCCTTATGTCTTTTTTTTTTGGTAGAACCTCCCTTATCTCTTTGGTTGCTTCTTTTCTAAAGCTATTTCTTTTGCTGTCAAGTTCCACCACCATGTGGGTTCCTCAATTCTTGCTTCGAGGCACATAAGTTTGGGGTGGGTCTGCTTGAGTTAAAAAAGACCATTCCAAATGCACGACGTTTGGTTAAACCTTGTGATGCCTTTTTTTTTTTTTTTGGTATTCACCAGTCACTGATTGCATAGACAACCGGTTGACATGGCTGTTTTGGTCATTCTAAAGCTTCATCATAGCACTTTGATTTGATATGTTCCTCTTTCTTTGCTATAATTTTTGGCTGACTTCAGCCCGGGATATAAAGTTGAAAGCATGATGAGTCGTAAAGGGTGGGAACAAAACTAGCAAAGGCCAGTGGGCGAGGGCTGCCTACGAACAGGCTTGAGAAACATAAAGTTGGTTTTAATTTGCAACACCACAATCCAGCTAATTTAAAGTGCAATCTCCGTTAACTCTTATTTAGTGCAATCCCATGACTCCAAGCGGGTGGTTTGGGTTGTATCTTCCAATGATGCCAATCGTTGGATCTCATCTTGCACAAATTGCATAAATTTGAAAACACTCCCAATCTTTTCTCTCCATTTATCTGCACGGATTTTGAGGTGGATATTAAAATGATTCAATGGTTGATATTGAGAAAGGATAACCATTCTTTGACATGAGAGCTACAACCCCAACCCGTGTACAATAACAATATACTATTATATAATTACACAATGAGATAGACAGTAGAGAGGAGGTGAATTAGATGTGGTAGGAGGAAATCCACTATGAGCCAATGCCGAATGACATTACCTAATAAAAGAGTATGTGATTTGATGAAAGAGTTTTCTATTACCACCCCTTTAGACAGATTTCAACTTTAGGGTGGGATGATCTTTAGTGGTTGAAGGCAGTTTATTTAATGGGATAAAGAGAATGCCATTTCCCGTTTCACTAGTCTTTTCAATTTTCTATTACCACCCCTTTTAGACAAAGATTTAAACCAACCACATTTCCTTTGTGAACGTTCTTTTTCCTTTCCGGCTTTTCCCCCCTCCATTTTCTTTTTACCGATGCAAAGAGACTTCAGAAATTGTAGATTTCTGTTGCGAGTTACCGTGGAATTGCCTGCCGAGGTACCAAACTTTGCTATGGTATTCTTCTCGATAGTTTCGGTAGCTGCCAAGACCCAAACCATTCACGACCTCACGTGAACCATAGCTGGTGACCAAACCTAACCCCCAACTCCCCCACATCTGGCATTCCTAGTGCTAGATTCCAGACTCCCCTGGCTCACTGGCTCTGCTTGCTCATCTCCCAAAAATGCCCCTACCAAACATTTCGTCCGTCCATCCCAATACCGGAATCAGGACCGACAACAATACCCCTCTATTCTTTTCCCTCCTCGAGACCGTAAACCCTCTTCTTCTTTATCCCCCCGACCCACGATTCTCGTCTCCAATCTCATATTTTAGGCTGGGTCGTGGGGGCCCTTTCTCCTTGACAGTGGCACCCGGTTTGGACCATCAATTTGACTTCAAAACCGAACCCAAAAAATATTGCTTAACCAAGAACAAAATCATCAACAAACTTTTGATTTGTTTGTTAAAATAAATAGCTTTTATTGGAGTAGAAGAATAATTGATAAGAAACAAGATTAAATATGATACTACTTGATGATAGAATGCGTATTTATAGCTCGTAAGAGTATTCATTTGATCGATTATTTTATAGAAAATAATAGATCATTCATCACTGATAACTGCTTTAGTTCACTGGAAGAGCTGGAAGTTGGTGATTGGCTAAACACTGGAAAGGGAATGACACCACTAACCCCACCATGTCCTGTGACTACCACAATTGGGATGACCTGAACAATGATCATTGGCACAGAAATACTTTGTCCTGTATGCTATTAAAGAAGAAATCAATGGTTGTGGTCGCAAAATATCACACAAACTAATAATCGTTGTTTCATATTTATGATGGTTGGAAAGTGGATCACCACCGACCATGCCCAAGACTAGAACACAGGTAATTAAACAGCCAGATGTCTATCCAAAACCATTCTGGTTCCCTTGAGAAGGATGGTAATTAGCGTGTGGGATATGTTAATCGGTGCAACGGCTCTTCTAATCTTTCAAAAAAGTTAACCCCGGTCCAAACAATCCATAATATAATTTTCCTTGTGTTTTAATAATACATCCATTCCCGCCATCGAGCAACAACGGGATTGATGCGTCCCTCAAGCAGCATCCAGGGGGACGGTGAGAGACCTAGACGACAAAAGCTGGGCTTCCACCCGGTTCCTCTCCCTCTTTCTCGTCCTAGTCTACAGTGCAGTGAGTGATCTTGGTGGCTGGTCTACTGTCGGATGGGACCCACACCTAAAAATCGTCACATCTATCTACGTTGCAGATTCTAATAAGGGAAGTCAGCTGTAGCCTGTGATCGGCTCAACAAAGAAGAGAGGAGAGGTGACGGTCGAAAAAGCGCTTCACCATGCCATCTTCCCCAGGGAATGACCAAGAAAAGTACACCGCCACTCCCCTCCTCTCCCTCCCGTTCTTCAATTTATTTAAATAATTTTACAACTTCTCTACCTTTTTGGATTCCGCCTCTCCTTTTGCCCATTTGGCCTCTATCATTTCTACTCTTCTCCATTCTCTCTTCTCTTTTCTTGTTATCATAACAACACTGAGTTGCAGATTAATTTCCCTATATCCCCCACACTCCCTCTCTCTCATATGAGGAAGAGCCAAGGAGGAAGAGAAAAGTTAATCTCCAAAGAAAGAATCTACAGCTTTCTTCCCCCTTACCTTTCCAACGACACCACTTCTCTTTTAGAGGGTTTGTATCAGAATATTTCTTGAATCATCTTGGAATCAAGAAAGCAAGGAAAGCTGAAAGAAAATGACAGCAATCCCTTCGCCGACTCTCTTACTCTTCCTTCTCTCCGCCGCCCTATTGACCGTCCTGGCCTCCGCCGTAATCTCCCCCGAGACATACTCCGACGAGAAGCAGCCGCTGGACCCGGGGGAGTTCTCCTCCACCGCCCCCAACACCGTCCCCGCGTTTCCCGTCGTCCAGGCCGAGAATCAAACCTGCCGGCTCGACCTCTCCGACGAGCTCTTCGGCGGCGTCGGCGAGGCCTGCGGCCGCTCCCTCGACCGCAGCCGCTGCTGCCCGGTGCTCGCTGCTTGGCTCTTCGCCGCCCACGCCCGGTCGGCGCTGGAGGTGCGTCCCCCGCCGGCGGCGATGGCGGGTATGGCGGACGGACCGCTGATGCCGGACGACAACCAGAAGTGCGTGGACTCGCTGCAGAGCTCGCTGGAGCGGCGGGACATCCGCCTGCCGCGGCCCAACGCCACGTGCGACACCGTGCTCTGCTTCTGCGGCATCCGGCTCCATCAGATCGGGTCGCTCCGCTGCCCGGCGGCTTTCAACGTTAGCGGCGGGGCGGGCGGCGCCGCACGGAACGCCACCCCGACGGCGGCGGTCCGGGAGCTGGAGCGCAACTGCCGGAACGCCTCCTACGCCGGCTGCACTCGCTGTCTGCACTCCCTCGAGAAGGTCGGTCTTTTTCTTTTTTTTCTTTTGAAATTTAATCGAGTTAACCATTTAAATATAAGTATAAAATTATTGAAATGCTATCCTTTAAAAAAATTGTTCTGCAAGCAAAGTTCAAAGCACTTGAGTGATGCTGGTCTCTTCTGTTCGAATTTTTTTGCTCTCATTTAGTGAGCAATGGAATATCACTTTGATCATTTTGCTTCCTTCAATGATCGAGAGCAATGCTATCGATGCCCACGATGAACCAAAGAAATGTTAGAATGGGACTTTTCTCAGTTTTCTGTTACTATTTTTCTTACCATGTTGGCATTTTTTTTTTTTTTTTTTTTTTGAGATATTCCTTTATTAACTATGCTACATAAGAAGAGTATCCGGTGTTTGTATTTTAACTTCGTAACTTTTTACTTCGATCTAATTATAAGTTGTGTTTGCAGAGGGAGAGTGGATTTATGGTCCTGCTTCGAATTTATAATCAAAACTATACAATTTGTGTCATCCGAGGTGCACACAGTATGCATGAACATAATGAAATATGTGCTTCAATGGGCCTAGCATTCTCACATATCTTCTTGTGAATAAAAACTAACCATTTTTATAATATTGAAATCGATAAAGTATTTATTAGAATTCAAGATAATGATATAGTCCTTTCTGTTGAGAATAATAAATAGGGCTCGTGGCAATCGTTTTCTGGCAAACTTAGGATAACGGATTTGGGCAAAATTTAATGCAACTCATGGTAATAAATATGCATTCCCTACATCTGTTCCACTTCGCAGATCGGGGAAAGCAAGCCCCACTTTCCACACCCAGCACACTATGGACTCTCTGTTTGCCGGCCGACCAAACTCCATGTTTACCAAAACATCCTTCTCTTCCAACTCCTAATAATTATATCAAGAAATCGATACATTTTCTTTCTTTCTTTTTTTTTAAAAAAAAAGGAAATTAGAAAGCATAAGTCTCTGTTTCGTACTTGAAATGCAAGAAATTCTCTTTCTTAAATTAACAATGAGGCTCTCGTCTTCCAGTTCTCTGTTTTCCTTCTTAAAAAAATTCCATTTGTTGAGAATTGGCTGCGGTAACTTTCGCAGAAATAAAGATTACTTGGTGACCATCCGTTGCATATCTGAGAGCAAAGGAACCGGTGGCATTGTCTTAATTTAAAAACAACACCCATCAAGAAAAGCATACAATTTTACCGAATTATATTTCATTTCGGCAATTGATCAGACGGCTGACATTGAAAGAGGAGAAGTTCTGATCTGATTTCTTCTTTTTTGGTGTGATATACAGCTGAAAGGCCACGAAGGAGGAGGCGGCGATCGGGCGGCGAGGATGTTCGGGCGGGACTGCCAGCTGATGGGGCTGACGTGGCTTCTGGCGAAGAACAAGACGGCCTACATCCCCACGGTGTCCGCTGTTCTGCGCGCCGTACTCTACAGCGCCCATCCCCCGAGCCACGACGGGGACGGCAACTACAAGTGCAGCCCCGACCAGGAGAACATGCCCCTCGCCGTCGACTCCCTCCAGTTTCAAAAGCTCGACTCTTCCACCGCCTCTTCCCCTTCTGCCCTCGTCCTTCCCTTCCCTTCCCTTCCCGTCCTCCTCGTCCTTATCTCTCTCGTGAGCGGTCTTGCACTCGAGGCACGTGAGTGAAAACGACAAAAGGGCCTGTCCTTTTTCGCCCGCTGTAAATTTTCTGGTTCCCACTATCTAGTTTACAATTAATATTTAATACATGATATCTACAATATAATTACTACTGATTCATATGTATATACCTTAGTTGTAATGTTTTGGGTTGGTATGAAATTCCCTGGACAGTCCGATTGATGGTCCTCGGGCTGATCTTGTTGTGATGGTTATGATCGGGCGATAATGTTGGTTAAAATGCATGGGTTCAGGCTTCCTGAGCTAGGTAAAGATATTTTGTCATTAATTTCTTCAACAAGAACCGGAAAAAGCCAAGGGGATCAAGAGAGAGATGCGGTTGCCCATGGATACCCCGCCAATTCGACTTGTTTCAACATGGTTCGATCCAGAGCTTTTTCTTGCCCAGGCTGGTGTGTCTCTGGTTGGACTGGAAAAAATATTACTGTTGAAATGAAAGGTTGTTTCAAGGAAGAAATATTGCTGCCGTTCAAGCTTCAGTCAAAACAATTCATCTCGCTTTGCAGTTTAAGCACCGTCCGTGTCGAATCAGCCTCTTCTTGTTAGATGGACGCTCAACCCCACTGGCTCAATTAAAATCAATTTCGATGCTACAATAGAGGCTCGAGATGGTGGTACTGGCTTTCTGATCTGTGATCATGGTGGCCAGTTTTGCCTGCTGCAACTAAATCCTTGACACCATGTACCGTACCTCTGATTAGGAGGAAGAGCTCATTGTAAACTCGACAAAACCTTAGGTGCTGAAATAGTTAATACATCAGATAAATCGATCACCATCAACTGCAATTGAGTATAATATTCTAAATCAAGTATGGTATGATAACTCTATTAATTATTCTTGTTTGAGAATATTTAGTTGCTTTATATATATTCATGTGCCAAACTTGAACTCGAGGCAAGAAGATGCATATTCATAAATTATACAAATGAAGTGAAGCTACTTAGACTATAGTGTATGAATAATTCTAAGTCATCCAAAATTATTGTTACTAGATATATTATTTTTGATGAGCATCCAAACTTATTGTTACTAAAAATATTATTTTTGATATTATTTTTGATGAGTCTATTATGTTAAATTGAAAGAAGGAATCTATAGAGAATATAAGTATAGACTGTGGTGCCAATAAATAGATAGAGCTTGATGTTGAAGCTCTAGAAAGAGTGTTATAAAACTCTCCAATTCAACCTAATAAAATAGAGATACATAATGCTATACAAGATATATCACAGCAACAAAAACAGCTACTAGTAGGGGAAGAAAGCATATCAGACTATCTTCATGATATGCAATCATATCTTAAACACCATTATACTACTTGGTTTATTCATAAGACTAGTCAATTGAAGTACGGATTTGAACTAACAAACATAATGTTGGTTACATCCATAATAAGCCTTTTAATCTATAGATGAGACGATGATAAAAAGCCTTGATCTTAGGACATTTATCAGCAAAGAAAATTCTCATAGGTCCACGCAACTTTGGTTTTTCATGGGGTTTTATTGGTGAAGTACTTTAATGATATTGTAATTATTGGATCTTTATTAATTTTCTCTTGAAAGAAAATTGCAATACAGAAAATAAAACTTCAAAAGAAAGTTGGAAGAAATATAGTAAACTACCCAAAAAACTTTTCATCCATCGGGTTAGGATAACAGTATTGGTGAAAATACCAAAATATGATGAAAGTCCCTCACATAAGTTCAGAAAAGGGAGAGTACATAAATGTAACGCCATATCTGTTTTACAGGGAAAAACGTATAAAAAGCATTTTCATTAGATTGCAAAATTGCGATGAAACAATGTGAGTTTTACTAAAAGAATTTGAAATTTCAACTATGATTGCACCTGCGTATGCTATATCCCAAAATTTCTTGTTAATATAGTTAGAATTTTCATTCTTGTGGTACATTGTGCTTACTTGGGACTGCATTACATTCTGGCGTCTTTGTTCGAGCAAGGTACCACTTACCTTCAAATACTCCTTTCTAACCCTACCGTACTACTTCCAATGAAGTTGCACAAGGCGTGTTCGCAAACAGCTGCTTATAAAGTATATAGGGGATGAACTATAATTTCGGAAGAAAACAAGAGTGAGGCATTGGTGGGAAGAACGTAATTGGCAAAGAAGAATGCAAGACTATAAGTAGCCCTCGAGCAAGAGGGTATTAAATCTATGGATAAGGCATGCTATCCGGGTAGTAAACTTGAAATGGTTAGGCTACATATCAGCCTACTCGCAATAATTGAGCACCAAGGCCCACGAGTCAAGAGGAAGAAGAGTTGTATGCTAAGATGAAAAGTTGTGCTAATGCTACCGAGAAGGTAAAAATTCACATTAGACAAAGTAGTTACTATCTGTTGTTCTCAAACCATTCATGATGTTTGTAAATCCTTAGACATATCAAGAAAAGCTAGGCTTGGTAGTCTGACCTGCATTTCATTCCTTCCAAGTTCAAAAACTTGCCAAAATGAGATAATATCAGTCTCACGGTTTTTATTTTCATAAATAGTTCGCATTCATTCAAGTTAAATAATAATGTCATTGAATAACAACTGGGCTTGTTTCGCTTAAAAGTTTATCACATTCCTTTAACTGTTGCATGCCTCTTCTTTCCTTCTGCTCGATGATAACTTGTGGTTAAAAGTTTTACGAAAGGAATAATTGCCATCCAGCCATTGCATGTACTGACTAGATTATAAGCTATTGAATTTCCACGAGGAAAAGCTAAACGCAAGCAAACGTAAGAGTGACAGAATATATAACAGAGTATGTATTCCGTTTCCCTTTTTGACCAACAGTTCAATAAAAAACAGTACAAACATAAATGAAAAACAATTAATTTAAAAAAAAATTGCACATTGACCTTTTCGGCCTTGAGTTCTTTGTGGTTTTTCCTAAATGCTCGTCAATCGCATAGCACTAAGAAGAGAGAGGGCATTGTCAGCAAAAACAATATTATAGCACCTAGACGGACCGCATGATGCAGCACAACGTTTTAGCATACCTCTAAGATAAACGAGGAGAAAATACAGTATTACAGCGATACTGTAGCGATAACACTCAAACCTCTGATAGAACGGGGACAGAAAATGAAACCCTAAAGTTAGGTTCTCGTCAGAAGGGTGATATTGCAGAGACTGCCTCCAATTGGAGAACCATCATTAATACAAAGTGCCATCATGTCATAAATGAATCGCACAATTTTTGGAAAATGATATGCTCTGCTCTGCGATTCATATTCTGTCCGGCATGAAATCCAGCGTTCATGCTGGACATGATATAAGGGAAATCTCATTCCCAAAACATACCCTGCGAGCTTTGTGGCTCATGTCAACCACAAATAATGCGACGGCCAGCACAAATTTTGCATCTCTCAAGTGGGTGCAAGAGTGTCTTGTCACTTGTCTGCTAAAGAAAGTTGCATCATATATATATATATATATATATATATATATATATATATATATATATATATATAAACTGTTCTACTAATGATGCAGCCACTTGCAACTTTGGAATTTTTAGTCGCTAAGATTATATTCCACTCAAAAATATTCTGCCCATTGGGGTCCACCTAAGGGCACGGCTCTTCTTTCCTTTTGTGCGTGCACATGCGTGGACATGCACGCAAGCGGACAGGAAGGTGAGTGCATGCTTGTTATTTTGTTTCCTTTTTTACTTGTAAGATCGGTTAGTCGTCTGATACCAGTTGCCAGCTCTTAATTGTACAGCTACAAACTGATGCATGCCCTATTTCTAAGGAAAGCAGCTGCAATGGTGCCATAAATTCATTTCATAAAGAAAAAGTACACTAACTTAAAAGAGCACCATATACATATATTGCATGAACTAAAAATCTGCACTAGAAGGGTTCCTGCATTTCTCACAAACAAACAGACGGAAAATCTGGAGAACCATGTACCCGGAGTTTTGATTATATAGGTGAAAGAGTGCATCTGAAAGTGATAAATTAAAATTGCCTGTAAGCAACAAAAGGAGTAATATATCCACGAAGCATGGGGACAGATGAAAAACTAATTTTGTCACAGCTATTTCCCCCAGGTTTACCTCCAAGCCTGAAGCAACAGAAATTTCACGATGCAAGAGAAAGGAATCACTTAACATAGTTAAGCTTGAAATATATTAGAAATATTAAGGTTTGCAGGAAACTATATTAGTTGACAAACTCCGCAATGTCAAGCAAATCAACCTATAGAAATAAAATGAGTGGAGCTAATTTATCGTAGTCATTATCTGTAACCGTGTCACCAGTGAGGAAACGATCTATGACAATGTTCCATTATGAGTAAGGTAGCAATGAACAAATAATACCATTAAGTTCTGCTGGAAAACAAAAGGCAGAATGATGATTGAGTGGTCCAAAACATACAGCACATAATGAAAACCAAATGTCATATAGGATGCTGGTAAATCACCTTATTTAGCATAAGAAGTTTTGGGCTTTCAACACCAAGAACATTCAAAATTATCCTAATTTATCAGCATTTATAAATCATCTATGTGATACTCAACTAGAAGCCATCCCAGATATTTAGTTCATCGACAAAATTGGCATATATATCAGCCACATAACACTTACAAGACAACCATGAAATAGAATTAGAAGCTTTTCCATATAATAATGTAAAAATCACAGAAGAATGTTACTTGTGCATCTAGATTCTAAGATCCTATAATACGACCTCAATAAGATGATGCTTGATCAGCATGAATAATGCTTATAAGATTGCTCTGTAAGAGAGTCAAGAGCTTTCCCATATAATAATGCAAATATGATAAATTATACATCTAAAAATTAAGGTTTGCTTAAAGTATGCTTTCACCAACACATTGCTTAATAAATCTGCATATTATATGAACCTAGGAGCAACTTGCAGGATGGTCAGTTTAAAGTGAGTGATTGGGACCCATACTATTATACTAAGCAACAAGGAGAGAGAAAGTGGGAGGGGAGTCAAGAAATTCTAATCTTGTTTTATCAGAAAAAATGGGAAAAAAAGAGAAAATTCAACCTCATATGATTACCAAATATGTTTTCTATCCCTCCACATCTCATGGTGTGAACAACTTCACGCCTCCTCGCCAAGCGGACAATACAACCCCCTCCTCCAACTCAAACTAAGAAGGAAACAAAATTCCACCGCTGCTTTCAAATTTTAATTTTTATTAAAAAAGAAAACAGAAATATGCTTGACCCTGCCTCTCTCTCTCCACACATCTCTTTCCCCACCCACATCTGAACTCTAATGCAAAATAAGAAACATTAAAATTACTCTCATAGAACACCCCCCCAAGTTGAGAGTAGATAGCTCATAAAATTTAAAAAAAAAATTGAACTTCTAAAATTGTTAGAAGCCCACCAAAATTACCATGGTCAACTCATAAAAAATAAAGATTTTACCTCCATGTTTACCATAAACAACAAATAAAACGTCCAAAAATAAAATACCACTACAGCCTGTTTATAAATACCTTACAGAAGACAACTCATAAAGATTTTAAAACTTCTAAAACTGAGAAGGTTGGAAATCTCTCTCTGCTCTCCCAACCAAAATCTTAAAATTTCAAAAAATTATGAAAAGCTGTCTCCCACAACCTTGCCCAATAGAAAATGTTGACGCCCGATGAAGAAAAAAAGGAAAAACAGAGTAACACCTACACATACATCCTTTCATTTCATTCTACATGAAAGTATTTTATTGGTTGCACCATGGGAATTTTGTTATATAGTTACGGCTTGTTTTTGTTCATAAATATTGAAGGTATCTTGGCAAACATACTATTTTTAAGCATCTCAAGCAAAAACCATCCACTCATCTCTGGACAGATTTCCAAGTTTTTCCTTAAAAAAGAAAAATCCCTATAAGTTCATTATTTACTAAAAAACTGTTTTTGCTCACTTCATTCATGTTATATCTATGCACTTTATTATAATTTTATGCTCAGTTACTTCATGAGCCTTTATCTTCTTCCAATCTAATTCTATTGATCCTGTCTTTTTTCTTAATATTTTTTAAAAAACTTTTATTTGCTTTAGTTCTCAATTTTAAAGGCATCTTAGCAAAGAGCATCTCAAAAGAAAAGCATCAAATCATCAAATCTATCCCAAGATAGATTTACAAGGCAGTGTATAACCTATGAGTTAATCATACCCATACATTTTGTAGCAGAAATTTTCTGGTCACTTAATTTGTGATCCTTTGTCTGCTTCACAACTTAATTTTATCATTCATCTTTTTTCTTTTCGTGTTGCTTTCTATTATCAACCTTGTAATTTGCACTTGCATTGAGAGCCATCCCCTTACATCAAAATATCTATTTGAGATAGATTTACAGGGTAATTTATTACTTATAATTTCATTATATCCATGCATTTGTTACAAAATCTTGCTATTGTCATCTTCATACCTTAATTCTATCTACTCAGATGATTTTTCCAAACATTTCTATTGTATTTGCAATATCTTTCATGCTCTCACTGACACTTTGACTTGATCAAATATTGGTTAATTTTTTCTTAGTTTCCTGATTATATATCCAAACATTATATTCCAAGAATTTGAGGAAAGTATATACGCTCTCCTGATAATTAATGAGTCATTCTACTTGTTGGGGATAAACCCCTCTCCTGTCAAGTCCAGCCTGGTGCTTAGTTTAATGCGGCCGATAATCATGGAAGAGCTTCAATCGGATATTTTCTCCCCAGCAACCGAACTTATTCAGTGGCCGAACTCCTCCAGCGGCCGAATCCAACCGAACTTCTCAGCGGCCGAGCCCCAACCGAACTCCTTCAGCCGACCGTCTCAGCGATCGAGCTTCAATTGAACTCCCCCAATGGCCGAATTCCTGCCGAACTCTCCAGGAGCTGGACTCCTAGATTTCTCCTTCGGTTGGACTTCTCCAGGAGCCGGACTCCTTCGAACGGACTCCTACGGGAGCCGAACTCCCTCCACACTCCTTCAGTCAGACGCCTACGAAAGCCGAACTCCTTTCGGATTGCTCCTGCAGCCGGATTTCTACTAGAGCCGAACTCCTTCCAGAATTCTCCTTCAGTAGGACTTCTACAGGAGCCGAACTCCTTCCTGACTCCTTCAGTCGGACTTCCACAGGAGCCGAACTCCTTCAGTCGGACTTCTACTGGAGCCAAACTCCTTCTAAATCCCTCCTTCTGTCGGACTCCAACAAGATACGAACTCCTTCCGGACTTCTCCTTCGGCCGAACTCTTCTAGGAGCGAAACTCCTTCCGGATCTCTCCTTCAGCTAGCGTTCCTCCCGGATGATCCCCTCTAGCCGTATTCACTTTGGAAGTCTGAACTCCTCTAGAATTGGTACCAACCATCGCCTGTTTCCTCCGAACTACGACTACTAGATCTCGACAAACGGTCGCCATCAGTCTGCTGCAGGCGACGCTATAGGTGGCGCCCCCCTTCGTGACAGACTCCACCGGATCTCGAGCGGCCCGCCACTGGACGGTATGGCTGTCACTATCAGCCTGACGATACCTTCCTCTCCGTACCGAACTCCATGCGGTCTTGAGCGAACTGCTGCCAGACAGCTGCAGCTGTCACCATCAATCAAGCTCCGTCTATAAAAAGGGATCCTCCAGATACGTTTTCTTGAGACTCTAAGCTCTCTTCTCCTTCCCAAAACTCTGCCAAGCTCCCGCCTGAGCACTCCATTTCTATTGGCCAGAAGAGCTGATTTGATCATCGGAGGATCCCACTAGAGCCACCACCACCGGCTCCAGACGGAACTTTATTTTGCAGATCATTGGTGGCGACCTCGTCCTCCACTCCAGCTCGTCCCGACGTCGATCAAATTCTGCACCAACAGAATTGACGCTAAAAGAAGGGCCTCTATCTCTGAGGCACCCTTATTCTTAAAGGAGTGCTCAACAACGATCTCTCTTCTTCCTCACTAGAGTTCTTTCTCGAGAAAAAAGGGCTCCCAGGAGAGCTCCGCCCCCGCTTCAGCCCCGGCAACTCAAGCTCCACCTATAGCCATGATAGATCCGAAGCAGTTTAACTTGCTGATGCAGCTGATTCAGAGTCTCACTGAAATGGTACAGACAATGCGGCAACCTCTGATGGCGATTCCACCAGAAAATCCACCATCAGGATGCCAGGAACCGACCTTAAGGAAAAGCATTTGGCCTAGCATACCTGTCGTCCTTAGGAAGGAGAAACAGAGAGCAGAGGATTCGCGTTCGGATCATAATTCTCCTTCGGAAGAGAAATAAAGAGCAGAAGTTCTCCCTCAAAAGGTTTCACAGGAGGACGGAATGAAGTTCGACTGTGCTTACGGACTCCCCCCGAGTGCAAGCGAGGCCAAACTCCCCCTCGAGCTCGTCATCAAAAGAGATCCGACAAAAGGGCACGAAGTTCTCCCCCAGGAGGTTTCACGGAAGGGCGAAATGAAGTTCAGCCGCGCTCACGAGCTCCCCCGGAGCGCAAGCGAGGCCGAACTCCCCCTCGAGCTCGTCATCAAGAAAGCCCCGACAAAGGGCATGAAGTTCTGCCCTAGGAGGTTTCGCAGGAGGGCGGAATGAAGTTCGGCCGTGCTCACGAGCTCCCCCCGAGCGCAAGCGAGGTCGAACTCCCCCTCAAGCTCGTCACTAAGGGGCCGCGCTCACGAGCTCGCTCCAAGCGCAAGCGAGGCTGAACTCCCCCTCGAGCTCGTCACCAAGGGGCTGCGCTCACGGGCTCCCTCCGAGTGCAAGCAAGGCTGAACTCCCCCTCGAGCTCGTCACCAAGGAAGCTCTGACAAAAGGCCACGAAGTTCTCCCCTAGAAGGTTTCGCAGGAGGGCGGAATGAAGTTCGACCGTGCTCACGAGCTTCCCCTCGAGCGCAAGTGAGGCTGAACTCCCCCTCGAGCTCGCCATCAAGGAAGTCCTGACAAAAGGGCACGAAATTCTCCCGCAGGAGGTTTCACAGGAGGGCCGAATGAAGCTCGGCCATACTCACGGACCCTCCCCCGAGCGCAAGTGAGCCCGAACTCCTCGAGCTCGTTGTCAAGGAAGCCCCGACGGAAGGGCGCGAAGTTCCCCCAGAAGGTTTCACAACTACGCCCCCCTCAATACTCCATAGATGCCAGCCTGAAGCAAGCCAAGGGCGCTCCCATAGCCAGAACCACCAATGATGGAAGAACAATAAGGAGGTCGGCCGCCTCTCGACATCATCAACGCTACCTCTGGGGTGGGGCTTGGTACTTCGACGAGCCATCATCTCCCAGCTTCAAAGCCAAGAGAAGCTTGTTCCAAATTGAGAAGGCCATCATAAAATAGAGGTTGCCCGGCCCGGAACTTACCGTCTAAAGAAGCTCGGAGGAACAATGTTCCCACGATCTTGAGACTCGAAGAATCCGAGAATGTATTGCCAGTAATTTTTCTTCAATAAAACTCCTTCATTTCAACATTATTGTTTTTCGGTGCAAAAACTACCCGATGACAGGGAAGAAGTAATCAATAGTGGCCATGTTAGGAACAGAAGGAGAACCTTATCCTAACATAAGCAAGTCGAAGAACTCGTTCATTTTAGACAAGATGGAGGGAGAGGCCCTGACAACGGTCCTTATGGCCCCCACAATCCATTAAGAACAGGAGGAGAACCTCGTCCTAATGTGAGCAAAGTCGAAGACCTTGTTCATTTTACACGAGATGGGAGGAGAGGCCCTGACGACCCCTTATGTGCCCCCACAACCCATTAGGAACAGAAGGAGAATCTCGTCCTAATGTGAGCAAAGTCGAAGGCCTCGTTCATTTTAGACGAGATGGGGGGAGAGGCCCTGACAACGGCCCTTAATGCCCCCATAGCCCATTAGGAACAGGAGGAGAACCTTGTCCTAATGCGAACAAAGTCGAAGGCCTCGTTCATTTTAGACGAAATAGGAGAAGAGACCCTGACAACGATCCTTATGTGCTCCCCACAGTCCGTTAGGAATAGGAGGAGAATCTCATCCTAACGTGAGCACAAGTCGAAGGCCTCGTTCATTCTAGACGGAACGAGAGGAAAGATCCGACAATGGCCCCATTGTGCCCGACAATCGTAGAAAATAAGATCTCCTTCAACCTCGGCTGTCGGAGATAAAATCTCCCCCGAGCTTCTACGTCAACAGAAGATAAGATCTTCAATCTCGGCCGCTGGAGATAAGATCTCCCCGAGCTCCGTCTTCAACCTCAGGCTGCGGAGATAAGATCTCCCCCGAGCTCCACTTTCGACCTCGATCGTTGGAGATAAGATCTCCCCCGAGCTTCTACTTCAACAGAAGATAAGATCTCCTTCAACCTCGACCGCTGGAGATAAGATCTCTCCCGAGCTCCACCTTCAATCTCGACTGCTGGAGATAAGATCTTCCTCGATCTCACCTTCAATCTCGACTGCCGAAGATAAGATCTTCCTCGAGCTCCACTTTCAACCTCGATCGCTGGAGATAGGACCTCTCCCGAGCTTCAACATCTTCATCAACAGGAGATGAGATCTCCCCCGAGTCTCAACTTCAACTTCAATCTCAGCTAGAAATGAGATCTCCCCGAGCTTCAACTTCAACTTCAACCTCGACTGGAGATAGGATCTCCCTCGAGCTTCAACGTCTTCATCAACAGGAGATGAGATCTCCTTCAACCTCGGCTGAAGATAAGATCTCCTCCGAGCTTCAACGTCTTCGTCAACAGGAGATGAGATCTCCTTCAACCTTGGCTGGAGATGAGATTTCCTCCGAGCCTCAACTTCAACTTCAACCTTGGCTGGAAATGAGATCTCCTCCGAGCTTCAATCACAACTTCAACCTCAGGCTGGAGATAGATCTCCCCGAGTTTCAAAGTCTACATCAACGGAAGAGAAGACCTTCAACCTCGACTGAAGATCATATCTTCCTCGAGTTTCAAAGACTACATCAACAAGAGAGATCTTCAACCTCGACTGGAGATGAGATCTCCGAGCCTCAACTTCAACTTCAACCTCAGCTGGAGATAAGATCTCCCCCGAGCTTCAACGTCTTCATCAACAGGAGATGAGATCTCCTTCAACCTCAGCTGGAGATAGGATCTCCCCCGATCTTCAACGTCTTCGTCAACAAGAGATGAGATCTCCTTCAATCTTGGCAGAAGATGAGATCTCCTCCGAGCCTCAACTTCAACTTCAACTTCAACCTCGGCTGGAGATAAGATCTTCCCCAAGCTTCAACTTCAACGGATGCAGAGCCCGAAAAAGGACTTCGACAGTTGCCCTTTTTGTACACCCTTTCTTCGAGTTTCGAACTCGAGAGTGGGGGACTATTGTTAGGGATAAATCCCGCTCCCACCGAAGTCCAGTCTGATGCTTAGCCTAATGCGGCTGGTAATCACGGAAGAGCTTCAATCGAAAATTTTCTCCCCAGCAGCCGAACTCATTCAGTGGCCGAACTTCTCCAGCGGCCTAACCCAATCGAACTTCTCAGCGGCCGAGCCCCAACCGAACCCCTTCAACCGACCGAACTTCTCAGCGGCCAAGCCCTAATTGAACTCCCCAACGGTCGAATTCCTGCCAAACTCTTCAGGAGCCAGACTCCTCCCGGACTTCTTCAGGAGCCGGACTCTTCCTAGACTTCTTCGGTCGGACTCCTATGGAAGCCGAATTCCTTCCAAATTGCTCCTGCAACCAGATTTCTACGGAGCCGAACTCCTTCCAGAATTCTTCTCCTTCAGTCAGACTTCTACAGGGGCCAAATTCATTCCAGACACCTCCTTCAGTCGAACTTATATAGGAGTCGAACTTCTTCCGGACTCCTTCAGTCGGACTTCCACAGGAGCCGAACTCCTTCCGAACTCCTTCAGTCGGATTTCTACTGGAGCCGAACTCCTTTCGGATTCCTCCTTTAGTCGGATTCCAACAGGAGCCGAACTCCTTCCGAACTTCTTCTTCGGTCGAACTTTCCTAGGAGCAGAACTTCCGGATCTCTCCTTCAGCTAGCGTTCCTTCCGGATGATCCCCTCTAGCCGTATTCACTTTGGGAGTCCGAACTCCTCTGGAATTGGTACCAATCAACGTCTGTTTCCTCCGAATTACGGCTATTAGATCTCGACGAACGATCGCCATCAGTCTGCTGCAGGCGACGCTACAGGCGGCGCTCCCCTTCGTGACAAACTCCACCGGGCTTCGAGTGGCCTACCACTGGACGATATGGCTATCACTATCAGCCTGACGATATCTTCCTCTCCATACCGAACTTCATGCAGCCTCGAGCAGTCCGCTGTCAGACAGCTACAGCTGTCACCATCAATCAAGCTTCGCCTATAAAAAGAGATCCTCCAGATACGTTTTCTCGAGGCTCTAAGCTCTCCTTCCCAAAATTCTGCCAAGCTCCCGTCTGAGCACTCCATTTTTGTTGGCCAGAAGAGCTGACTTGATTGTCGAAGGGTCCCGTCGGAGCCACCACCGGCTCCGAACGAAACTTTGTTTTGCAGGTCACCGGCGGCAACCTATTCCTCCACTCCAGCCGTCCCGGCGTCTACCAGATTCTGCACCAACACTACTTATGATAAGTATGTTTTGATCCATTTCATTATGAACTCATCATCTGATGCATATGCACGAACAAAAGCAAGTACGCATGCATATGCACATATAATTTGTCTTACACATGTATAAAATTCATTTTGTGGATGCAATTATTTTGATACCTCACTTGACATATGAACACATTTAAAAGTTTTATTTCATTTTGTTTGAATACTTTCAAATTATTCATGTTAATCACATATATCTTATCTACACTTTGTATGCATATGACAATGAGAAAAATCAGCCCATATACAGAAATTCTAATTTAATTTGGACATCTTAACAATGGAAATGGGAGGTTGTTTAAAAAAGAAAAAATAAATAAATTCCATGAACGCATAAAATCAAAAAGAAAAAAAAAATCATTTAGAGACAAACAAATCCTAAGCATTGCAAATCCTCTTGATTAATAAACCTGAAGAATCTTCCCTAAAAAACACTAGGGCAATCTAAAAACTCATGCCGATGTGTTTTTTCAGTATTTGAGTAACTTGAAAATCACAACCTAAGTTTAATTAAATTCAAATATCTTGATTCCACTATTGATCGGATCAATAATGCGTGGAAATTAAGAATCAGTTAGGATTTACAAAATAATCATGATAAAACTATAGCTATTACTTTTTTATAAGATAGGTAATCAGAGAGATGATTTGATTAGTTTAGATTAGAATTTTTCCGATATTGATTGGTTTTTACTACAGTACCAAAAAATCTAGGATTTAAAATTTATTTGTAATTTATGAACCAATCTGAAACAACATGATTTAGATTAGGTCAGGTTAGGTTGTTTGTACTATTTATTTGTTCCGTTGAAATTGCAAAAATAGTGAACCAATTGGGGTTCAGGCTAACAGGTCAGGTTTGATTGTGGCCCAAAACTTATTAAGTGAATGGAATTTGAAAAATAGTGAACTACTTATTGCTTTCTTTTCATGCTTAAAAAATCAACCCAAGTCTTGAATAGGTCAGGTTACATTGTTTGTAGTTTGTACTATCTATTTGTTCCATTACAGTACCAAAAAAAATTGAAAGATTTATTTGTTTCAATATTTGGGTAATCTGAGAAAAAATATAAACCAATCAAGTCTTGAGTGGTTCTGTTAGGCTGGTTCAATTGTTCATCATTTCATTTGTGGCCTAAAAATTATGAAGTGAACGTAATTAAATGAAAAATCAAGATCAGTTTACTGCAATATTTTTTTATTTTTGGGTAACCCAAGAACGAATTCAAGAAAATTCAAGTCTGAATTGGGTTTGGTTACTTTAGTTCCATTGCTCAAACCTGAGAACCAGTTCAGAAAACATCAATCTTGATTGGTTTGTGTCAACCAGGCAAACCAGCCTAGTCTAGTTTATGGCTATTATATAAATTACTTAGTATACTCTTGATAGCTGTAAATATGTAATAATGTTTTTTGGGTGGTGTAACAACTCAGAATATTAGTTTTGTTGTTTGCTAATCAGTGATCTGACATATTTCAAATGGATTGTTAATGCATGAGAATTTTTTTTGTTTGATAATCAAATGATATTGTGGTGATTGCTAATGGGATTCCTAATGCATATGATATTGTGGATTTGCTAATCTATGCTTCTAAATGTGTTAATTTACTTTCAATGAATTGCACAGGTATTTTTCTTGCAATTAACTAAATGAGAGCAATATAGCCAAAATATGTTCTTGTTAGTTGTATACAAGAGAATCACATGTAATAAATACAAATATGATGTATGCACACATGTACGCAACTCACGGACACACTACCACAACAACATTTGTTAGATGGGGAGGTAGACCTGATAGAAGTACGCATCAGTGTGAGACTTGATGACAAAAACGACAAAATCGATATGCTTGATGGAGTAAAGCAGAACATTACTAGCAACGTAGCATTGCCTGCTAGAGAAAGTAGTGGCCTTTGTAATTAGGCTAGCAACGAAACCTTCACAATCGTGGGCTGTAAAACTAGACATTCCTAGCAACTCATGTGATAAGAGGGCACATCTTGAATCTTATCAGTCAAGGATGAGCTAAGATTAACTATAAGCATCACCAGCTCAATTAAGATGAACAGAAACAAGAGATCAAAATATGATGAAATGAATCAAGCAACTCTAATATTGATTGAAAACTAAAATATATAGCAAGTTTGGATATGCAGGCAGCAGATTGTTAGTAGGTTAAGAGCACTGACCTATTGAATATACCTTTTAATATTTTTGAAAAGGCTCATTATCAATAAGATGCATCATGTTGTTTCATTATGTTATGCAACTGATCAAATTGGGGGTGTGTTTCAACAAGTACCATAAGAGCGTACAAATCCAAGCACAAATATTGAAACTGAAATCCTTCTAAAATTGATTGACAATCTTGCCTTAAAGAGGCAGTAAAGGAACCATAATCACAAATAATGAACATCAAGTTGCCATAGTTAGATGTTGATGTTGTTGGAATGATATTCAGTACAAAATAAATCAATTTAGCTCAGAGCATAGATCGAATACAATCTGCTGCAGTACCTAAACTAAGATACAGGGAAGCTGTTTAACCCATTGAATATATAACAAAGGTGAACAATCGGCCGGATACTGATGACTAGGAGAAGGAAGCACAAAAAAGTTCCTTGTAGCACGGAAGATTTGAAGTAGATGCCAATTGTTACATTTAATATGCAAGACTATTGAATTATATTAAAAGTTCTTAAAATCCCATTATACACATATAAAGGCACAAACAGAATGAGTAACAGACTTCCATGCAGCACTGGATGATATACGTGGTCGATTAGATTATGAGACCAACATGGACAGTGCAATCAACAATCATGCATACATACATGGGTGGCGAAGTTTATGTAAATGGTCCTTAAATATACAACCATTACATAAAGCATATTTACCTCATAAAATAAGAATTTCACCACCTCTGTTAATGCTTGAAATATCACATAGAAAATTCTGATATGGTAAACTGAATCAAGCTTAAAGAAACCATCAATGCTTAGGTCAGACATACTAATAGTTATTAAAGACCAAGTCCAAGGCTAGCACAACATCTACTATTAGTTTGTGTAAATCCAAATTAGATAAGCTAAAGTTCATATAAGAAAATCATAGAAGTTGAGTGAAACAACATATAATGTCATCTGTTATAAGTGCTTCAGATTTTCTTACCAATCACATCAACCAATCTGAGCAATCAGCAGCTTTTGCAGTTTTACTACGATTGTTAACTGATTTTCAAGAAAACTATGGAACTTGCAGTTCATGTTAGCTGTACTTTGAAGAACGCAAGGAACATTCTTTGTTCCAGTTTGAGATCTTCATTCATGCAATTTGTGTGACATAATCACCACTGAGGCCTATGTGGCCAAGGCTTCTTGTAGACTTATATTAAATTGCCGAAGTTTGTCATTCATTTTAATGTGAGAACAGTGAGAGGAAACTTCTAACTTCTCAGGATACTTATAACCAATGGCAATTTGTTCTGCACTTATATCCAGTTCCTCAGACCAATTGAATGGCAACATGAAGACCAAATTCATAAGACCATCACCGCAGCCACCAAGTTCCTTGGATGGACAAGAAATATTGCTCTCATTATTTTCAGATTTCCATTCAGGTAATAACAGTTTAGTTGACAAAGATGAGATATCAGGAGGCATTCTAATGGAGAGTTTTTGCTTCAATCCATTAAGTGCCTTGCCAGAATGCTTGTAGGATTTCCTCTTGTTGTGATATTTAAGTAGACTTCTCCCACGTATCTCTTGACAACAACTTAAGCAAAGTTTGTAAGGACACTTGGAGCAGCTTCTAAGAAAATCAATGATTGAGTTCTTGCACTTATTGCTGTTCCAAAAATCAATATTCCATTAGATCATAATCACAAGTCAGTATTAAGAACTGAGTTAGCAAAAACAAAATCCACAAATCTAGAAAACAATTAGGTGAGTTAGGTGATAAATCAAGAGAGTGACAAAGTTTAAGATAGATGAACAAAAAGTATATTAAAAACATCAAAATTTCAAATTTATTCTCGATTTTGGGGAAAAAAAAGAATTCACAAAAGTAAAAAAAAAAAAACTAGACAACAGATAATTCAGAACTTTCAATGGAGAAGACCCGACGCTGAAAAATTAAGGAAATATTCAGAGAATTATGTTCCTAGAAATGAACATTAGCTTGTCAAAGTTTAGTGAGATCTTAATAAGCGCACGCCTCTCAAGTTGTTAAATTTACCAGTTAAGTAGCTCTTCAGGGCCATGTTCTGCCACCTGAATCTGAACACCTGATAATCTTCTTCCTAGTTTGAATGAATGGCATCAAAAATCAAATTAAGCAACAAAAACAGCAAGTTATTAACTCCACACAAACCTTGGTTGTTTGCTTCTATTTCCAGCTCAGTTTTCTGTTCTTGGCTGATCTGCTTCAGTACGGGGAGCAGCTGATCAATTAAGTAGTAGGCATATTTAATTTGGATGTAGTTAGTTTGACCAGTTGAAAATTTCTGAAGATAAAAAAATGGAGATTTACATAAATTACCCAATGTTGATAGAGCAAAGCAAGGCTCCAATGGAGCCAAAAAAACATTAAATGTAAAAGAGCTAGCAATTAAGCTGACCTTACACCCACCAGCTTCAGCTTTAGCTCCAGTAAGCATGCATGTTTTGCAATCACAATAGCCACGACAAATTGGACAAGATACCTTTACTTCCACCTCAGACATCTCAGAGTACCTGATCATGTTAAATATCCTAATTAATGAACTCACAAAAACTACTCTCTAGAAAAAAAATTAGTAAATATGAAACAACCACCAGAAGTAAATTCCAGTACCATACTCAAAATTACAAATGCAACAATAGAACAGTTTTAATTACAGTTGTATCATATACCTCCATTACGATGCATGTATAACAACAACCATAACGGATATACAACCTATGTCATCTATGCACTTCAAGTGTGCCTGCTTTACATTCCAAAATCACTTACTTGCACCATTTCCTTCAGGTCAAACCAAATTAACATCAAACTAAGCCTTTAAACCAGTAGCGCCAAGAGTGAAACAAAAGGAGACCATTTTCTGGTGCAGCCTCCCATCAGAAAAGAAAGGATGTAGAGCCTGCATTTCTTTGGGCTTAAAAGAAGCCCTGAACACAGGAAATTCTAGGCGATATCATCAGATCATTGCAGGTTATCGAGTTGTTTCAGCTAAGTCTCAAATTTTGTTTAGATTGGGAGAACATTTATATCTGGCCAGCTATCAATGGCTTTTCCTTCCTTTCTTCTTTCCCCTTTCTAAAGACTTCATTGTATGTTGATCTTTAATTATTTAACTAGTCAAAAACCCGCACATTGCACGGGACCGGATGTACGAAAATAATTTTTCAAATGTTGTTGTCCTATTTTTAATTATACTATATATATAGAGAGAGAGGTAGATTGGGCTCTACTCAACCGGATCCCAGTTCATATCCGGTTAGATCCCTGATCATTGGATCAGCGCGCATTTACGCGTACGCGCCTGAAAAGACATGCCTGAAAAAAATAGGCACGCGCTTGCACCTGAAAAAAAATTTCTAGTTTTTTTAGGTGCCTTCAGGTCAAAAAATTGAAAAAAAAAAGAATAGAAAAGGTCCTGCACCTGAAAAAATTTAGAAAAAAAAAACCCTTAAAGCTATAGAAAAAAGAAAAGAAGAAGAAGGAAAAGGCGCCTGAAGACGCCTTTTTCCCTTTTTTTTTTTCAGGGTTTTTTTCTAAATTTTTTTAGTTTTTTTAGGCTTGAAGGCGCCTAAAAAAACTGGAAAAAAAAAATTTTCAGACACAGGCGCATGCCTATTTTTTTTTCAGACGCGTCTTTTCAAGTGCGTGGACGCAGATCCAACGGTTGGGGATCCAACCGGATATAGACTGGGATCTGATCGAGAGAAGTCCAGTCCACCTATATATATATATATATATATATATATATATATATATATATATATATATATGATTAAAAGTTTGGCTGGGCAAATATTTATAAATTAAATATATTCTAGTGCAAAAAAAAATGGCATACCATCCGGCACGTGAAAATAAAACCAACAATCATAAAATTTTACTTAAAAAAGGGCATATAAGGCCCTTCGTTTCTCTCTCTTCGCTTTGGAACTGTCTAGAAGAAAGGCTCCAATCTCTACTCCTCTGATCCTTAAAAGCCTTTCGCTTCCCAATCCCTGTTCTTCCCGAAAATGAAAACAAAAATGCAGGACTAAAGAGGAGAAGAAAGAGTGACAGTGTCTAACAACGGGAGAGATCTCATGAAGAACTAAGAAGTCGAGTTACTTTTTTGAAAAAAAGAAATCAAGTTATTTTTTTGAAAAAAAAGTCAAGTTATGAGTACCCAGAAGGAATCTAATGGTGCGAAAAAATGTCAAATTATAAAGGTACTTGCTAGCCACATATATGCGGTAAAGCTGAAGTATCTCATAAATTTATCCAAGCCAAATGAATGCTAGCTATCGATAGATTGATCGAGATTGACTGTATCACACCAACCTCAATGCCCCAACCTCACCTCAGCTTCTTTTTCTTTTTTTTTTTGTTTTGCTTCTTTTTTTTTTTGCTTCTTTTTTGTTTTTCCTTTCCTCACTCCCGCCCAGTCATGTAGCAGGAGTTGGAGTACCTCAGCGCCTCCCTCCCCCCTCATGATGTCCTCTCCCCTCACAACATCCAAGCCGCCGCCACCATGGACCTCCCCTCTCTGGCCAATCCCAATCCCCCCCAACCCCACGTCGTCTACCGGTAGTTTCTCCACAACCCCCCCGGCCACTCGCAATTCCTCTGCTCCCCCTCCCCTAGGCGCCATGGACCTCCCCTCTCCGACCAACCCTACCCCCTGGCCCTGCGCACCCGCAAATCCTTCGCCCACTATTCCTCTGCACCCCACCCCACCTCCCCCAAGATCCTCCGCACGCCACCCCCCGCCACCCATGGCTCGGTACCTCTCCACCCCCCCCACCTCCCTCCTCTTTGAGCTGCCATCACCGTCCGATTCTGCGGCTTGGAGCGGCCCCACGACCACCTCCCTCCTTGCCGGGCTGCCATCATTGTCCGCTTCCATGGCTTGGAGTAGCGGAATAGGGAAGCTTACCCAAAAATTACATTTTTAATTTCTATTTCTGAAAAACCATGCCCCCTTTGGTGCGGCCTCTCCGCCCTGGTGATCACCGGCCAAGTGGTCTACCACGCCCTCGCCAGCCACATCCACCGCCGCAACACCCTCGAGCAGCTCAAGCGTGTTGACCCCCGCTCCACCGGCATTGCCTCCTCATTGCCGCCTTTGTGGGCATGGCCTTCACCATCCAGTTTGTCCGCGAGTTCACTTGCCTTGGCCTCCACTGCTCCGTCGGTGCCATCCTCGCCCTTGCTCTCTCACGCGAGCTCAGACCCATTGTTGCCACCGTCCTCATCGCTGGCTCATGGAAACAGAAACAAAGAAAAAGCGAAGGAAAAAAAACTCATGAACACGTGGCGGATACGGTGCATTTAGAAAAACACATACATGGCCGAACTATAATACTCCTCCATAGATTATTATTATTATTATTTATTATTATTATTATTTATTATTATTATTATTGTTGGGGATAAACTCCACTCCTGCCGAAGTCCAGTTCGATGCTCAGCTTAACGCAACTGGTAGCCACGGAAGAGCTTCAACGGCCGGGTCTTAGCCGAATTTCCTCCAAGCTTCTCCTTCGGTCGAACTTCTTCAGAAGTCGAACTCCTACAATCGGCCGAGTTGCTCTGCGATCGGGCTTTAGCCGAACTCCTCAGCGGCCGAGCTCCTTCAGACTCCCAGCAGCCGGGCTTTAACCGAACTCCTCAGCGGCCGAGCTTCAGTCGGACTCCCGCAAGAGCCGAATTCCCTCCATGCTCTTCCAGCCAGACGCCTGCGGGAGCCGAACTCCCTCCAAGCTTCCCCTTCGACTGGACTTCTTCAAGAGCCGGACTTTTTCCGGACATCCCCTTCGGTCGGACTTCTTCAGGAGCCGGACTCCTCCCAGACATCCCCTTCGGCCGGCCGAGCTCCTTCTGAACTCCCCAGCGACCGAGCCTTAGCCGTACTCCTCGAGCCAAACGCCTACGGGAGCCGAACTCCTTCCAAGCTTCCTCTTCAGGAGTCCGAACACTTTTGAAATCGATATATGCCGAAGTCCACCAATCAATGCCTGCTTTCTCAGAGCCACGGCTATTAAATCTGGATGAACGGTCACCATCAGTCTGCCACAAGCGACGCGATCGGACGACATGGCCACCACTACTGGTGACACCACTCTCTCCGTAACCGCCCCCATGCAGCCCACGACCCGTCAGTATGGCTGCCACTATTCGCCTGACAACGCCTTCCTCTCCGTACCGGACTCCATGCGGTCCCGAGCGGCTCACTACCAGGCGGTATGGCCGTCACCATCAATCAAGCTCCGCCTATAAAAGGACCCTCCAGATACGCTAACTCTAGACTCTAAACTCTCCTCTTCTTCTCTAAACTCCATCGAACTCATTCCAGAGCACTCCATATCTGTTAGCAAAAGCTAACTTGATCGTCGGAGGGTCCTGCCGGAGCCACCCCCCATCGGCTCCGAACGGGACTTTGTTTTGCAGGTCCCCGGCAGCGACCTCGTCGACCTCCACTCCAGCTAATTCCGACGATGACCAACTTCCGCACCAACAATTATTATTATTATTATTATTATTATTATTATTATTATTATTATTATTATTATTATTATTATTATTATTATTATTATTATTATATATGATACTGTCATAGTCCTAATAGAACCGAGACTAGGAAGAAATGTAGCTGGCAATAGTCTCTTAAGAAAGAGCCATGAATGTCGAAAAGGAATTGGATATTGGGATTTGTTTCTATAAAATCAAGGTTTGAAATATTGTGACAAGGCCCCCTATCATTCATGTATTGGTGCAGTACAAGGCATAGTATGCCCCCCATCTACTCATGGTTCGCCAACAGCATGCATGTTTAGATATGGACAATATGGTGCATGGTACAAGGTCGAGATGGTATGGCATAGAAGAGACTTCAAACCTTGATTAAAATGGACCCTCTTTCTTGCAAGAGTCTTATTGTCCTTCTGTACATTTCTCCTCTAGTCCTTTTTATCATGCTTTTAGTCGATGCTCACTTCAGTCATTTAATCCTTCAACCAGATCTCTCTAGGTCCAGAAAAGTGACAGACCTAAACCATCATAAGAGTAGCCTCTTACCAGCTTGGACCACATTCAGATGCAAAGGTAAAGGGAGGTTGGATGAAGGGGAGAGGAATGAATGCTAACATTCTATTATGTTAAAAGCTACATGATGGGTAATAGTTATAGGAAGAAACATAAAAGTTGCTATGGTAGAACAACATGGGACAAACATGAATGGCTACTGGTACAATAGAAAGCTCAAAAGTGCCTAATAGGTTGAGTCAGAATTAAACTATCTCTACAGCAGGTCAGATGGATAGGGATGAAGGCTCCTGCCACTACAGCCCAAATTAACACAACCTGTGAGAAAAAATTGTATTTGTGGAACCGATAGTCCTAAGCCAAAAATGGACATACGACAAGCCCCTCTGGTTGCCAAAAATGGTGACTCCATCTCCTCCCTGCAGACAAATTTTGCTGCTGCATTTGGTATAAATTATAAATCCATCAACATGTGTATTGTAAAATAATCACAATGGTAAGCCCATTAAGCTAAAAATTGAGAGCATCCACGTTAGTTACATGCACAGGTTCCTTCTATGAACATGAGTTTGAACTCAAGGACTTGATCAAGATCAAGTACCTTTAGATATCATATATGATCACCATATAATTTAGCAAAACTGTCATTGATGAGTACCCAAGATTCCATTGTCCAGGATGCAAAGAAATTTTTTTTCATGTTGCAGAAACCATAACCTTACAATATAACACACCAAGATGATAGAACCATAAAACAACTCTTACTGTTGCTTCATAAACCCAAAATAACACATCTATAGTGATTCAACCAGTCAAAATTGGTACAGTAATCAGGCAAAAGAAGTTCTTGGATTCAAAATGATCAAGGAGCAAATCTCAAAATAAGGGTGGTATTGTGTTGACTTTGGTCAAGTATTTTATCAAGGATATAAATATTAAAAAATTCTTTATTGTTTGATGCAGTCTGCAAAAGCTTGATTTGAGAAGTTTAATGAGGTGATTTTATTATACAGATTCAGAAGATTTCATCTGAACCACTCAATGTTTCTAAACATAGTTTTCTAGGTCATGACATGCTCAGACTAGAGGTTGATGATATAGTGCTAATTAAGAGCGATACTAAAGGAATAGAGGTTCAAATTTTATGACAAACTTGAATGATATTTTCCTTGAAGATATAGTAGCATAGGAAATGTTGGTGCAGAATTTGGTTGATGCCGGATCGAACTAGAGTGGAGGAGGATGAGGTCGCCGCCGGTGACCTGCAAAACAAAGTCTCGTCCGGAGCCGGTGGGGGGTGGCTCCGGCAGGACCCTCCGACGGTCAAGTTAGCTCTGGCCAACAGATATGGAGTGCTCAGTATGGAGTTCGGCAGAATTTCGAGAAGGGAAGAAGGATTTTTAGAACCTACCGTAAGCGTATCTGGAGGGTCCTTTTTATAGGTGGAGCTTTTTGTAACTGCCTTGATTAATGACTGTCGTAACCGTCCTGATCAATGCCGATCGTTATTGTCGTGATAAATGACAATTATTATTATTGTGTAACCATTTAGTAATGGGATCGTCAACGGTCTGCAAGGAGTTCGGCTTCCGTAGAAGCCCGGCTGCCGGAGAAGTCCATAAGGAGTTCGGCTTTCGTAGAAGCCCGTCTGCTGGAGTTTGGCCAGTTGAAGGAATTCGACTAAAACTCAGTCACTAGGGAGTTTGGAAGGAGCTCGACCACCAAGAAGTTCGGAAGGCTGATGGAGTTTGGCTAAGGCTCGTCCGCTGGGATCCCGAAGAAGCTCGGCCACTAAGGAGTTCGGCTCCCGTAGAAGTCCGACCGAAGGAGATGGCTGGGGAAGTCCGGCTCCTGGAGACATTCGACCGGCTGAAAAGGTTCGAAAGGGGCTCGGCCGCTAAGGAGCTTGGCTAAGACTTGTCCGCTGAAGCTTTTCCTTGACTACCGATTGCATTGTCGGCTGAGATCCGATTGGACTTCGGTGGGAGCGGAATTTATCCCCAACAATAGTCCCCCCACTCCCGAGTTTGAAATTCGAAGGGAGTACCAAATCAAGCGACTGCCGAAGTCCTTTTCCGTCTCCGCTCCCATTGAAGTTGAAGTTCGGGGGATCATATCTCCTACCCCAGAGGTTACCTCGGGGGAGATCTCATCTCCTACGGCTGAGGTTGATACGGTTGCCTCGGGGGAGATCTTATCTCCTGCGGCCGAGGTAAGGTCGCCTCAGGGGGGGAGATCTTATCTCCTGTGGCCGAGGTAAGGTCGCCTCGGGGGAGATCTTATCTCCAGCAGTCGAGGTGTCTCGGGGTCGCTCGGGAGAGATCTTATCTCTGACCGAGGTTGGTTCTTATCTCTAGCCGAGGTCTTTGACCTGCTCGGTCGCTCAGGAGAGTTCTTATCTCTAGCCGAGGTCTTTGACCTGCTCGGTCGCTCAGGAGAGATCTTATCTCTGGCCTAGGTTGTCGCAGTCGCTCGGGAGAGATCTTATCTCTAGCCGAGGTTGGAGGTCTTTGACCTGCTCGATCAAGGTTGGAGGTCTTTGACCTGCTCGAGAGAGATCTTATCTCTGGCCGAGGTTGTCTCGGTCGCTCGAGAGAGATCTTATCTCTAGTCGAGGTTGGAGGTCTTTGACCTGCTCGGTCGCTCGGAAGAGATCTTATCTCTAGTCGAGGTTGTCGCGGTCGCTCAGGAGAGATCTTATCTCTAGACGAGGTTGGAGGTCTTTGACCTCCAAGATCGCTCGGGAGAGATCTTATCTCTGACTGAGGTTGGCTCGATCGCTCGGGAGAGATCTTATCTCTAGCCGAGGTTAGAGGTCTTTGACCTACTCGATCACTCGGGAGAGATCTTATCTCTAGCCGAGGTTGTCGCGGTCGCTCGGAAGAGATCTTATATCTCTAGCCGAGGTTGAAGGTCTTTGACCTGCTCGATCGCTCGTTGTCGCGGTCGCTCGGAGAGATCTTATCTCTAACCGAGGTCTTTGACCTGCTTGGTCGTTTCGGAAGAGATCTTATCTCTGATCGAGATTGGAGGTCTTTGACCTGCTCGATCGCTCGGGAGATCTTATCTCTAGCCGAGATTGTCGCGGTCGCTCGGAAGAGATCTTATCTCTAGCCGAGGTTGGAGGTCTTTGACATGCTCGGTCGCTCGGGAGAGATCTTATCTCTGACCGAGGTTGGCTCTTATCTCTAGCCAAGGTCTTTGACCTGCTCGATCGCTCGGAAGATATCTTATCTCTAGCCGAGGTTGGAGGTCTTTGACCTACTCGATCGCTCGGAAGAGATCTTATTTCTAGCCAAGGTTGAAGGTTTTTGAATTGCTCGTGTTAGGACGAGGTTCTCCTCTTATTCCTAACACGACAACTATTGACTGTTTCTTCCCTGTCATCACATAATTTTTGCATCAAGGAACAATATTATTGAATCGAGAGAATTTTATTGAAAGAAAGTTACTGGAAGCGCATCCCCAAATTCTTTATGTTTAAGGATCGTGGTAGCGTTGTTCCTCCGAGTTTCTTCAGACGATAAGCTCCGGACCAGACGACCTCCTCTATCTCATGCTGGCCTCCTCAATTTGGAGCAAGCTTCTTTTGGCTTTGATGCTGGGAAATGACGAATCATCGAAGTACCAAGCTCCTCCAGGAGTAACGTTGATGACGCCGTGAGGCGGCCGACCTCCTTATTGTTTCTGACTACGGCAGCACCCTTGACCGATCTTCTCCTGCTTCAGGTTGGCATCGAAGGAATTTACCCAGTCGCCCCTTTCTGATGAGCTCCTCGATTTCATCTCGGAGCTGAATACATTCCTCAATGTCGTGGCCGTGGTCGCGATGGTAGAGGCAGTACTTGCTTTGATCGTGCTTGTTTGGGGGAGATCGTAATTCTCTTAATCTTGGTATCTTCCGGGAGGACTTCTTTGCGCCCTTCTGTCGGGGCTTCCTTGATGGCGAGCTCGAACTCCTCGAGCTCGCTTGCGCCCTGGGGGGAGTCCGTGAGCACGGCCGAACTTCACTCGATCCTTCTTGAAACCTTTGTTGGGGCTTCCTTGATGACAAGCTCGAGGGGGAGTTCAGCGGCCTTGCTCACGCCGAACTTCATTCCGTTCTCCTGTGAAATCTTTGTCGGAGCTTCCTTGATAACGAGCTCGAGGGAGAGTTCGGCCTCTCTTGCGCTGGGGAGGTCGTGAGTGCGGCCGAACTTCATTCCGCCCTCTTATGAGGCCTTTGTCGAGGCTTCCTTAATGACAAGCTCGAGGGGGAGTTCGGCGGCCTTGCTCACGCCGAACTTCATTCCACCCTCCTGAGAGGCCTTTGTCAGGGCTTCCTTCATGACGAGCTCGAGGGGCAGTTCGGCCTCTCTTGCATTGAGGTGGTCGTGAGCGCGGCCGAACTTCATTTCGCCCTCTTGTGAGACTTTCTGGGGAAGAACTTCTGCTCTCTGTTTCTCCTTCCTAGGGGTGACGGATACGCTAGCCCAGGTACTCTTCTTTGGGGCCATTTCCCAACATCTCGATGGCGGATTTCCTGGTGGAGTCACCGCCGGAGGCTGCTGCACGGCCTACATCGCCTCCGTGAGGCCATGAACCTTCTGGACGAGCAGGTTGAATTGCTCCGCATCCACCGCAGTTACAGATGGAACCTAGGTTGCTGGGACTGAAGTGGAAGCAGACGGATCTGAATGGGATCGAACCGCGGAGGCCGTTGATCGCCGGATCGAAGCTTTCTTGAGAGGCATTTTTTCTAGGAAGAACTCTAAGTTGCTGCTGAGCACTCCTTTAAGATCGAGGGAACCTCAAGAACAGAGGTCCCTTCTTCCAGCGCCAAATCTGTTGGTGCAGAATTTGGTTGACGCCGGATCGAATTGGAGTGGAGGAGGATGAGGTCGCCGTCAGTGACTTGCAAAACAAAGTTCCATCCGAAGCCGATGGGGGGTGGCTCCAGCAGGACTCTCCGATGGTCAAGTTAGCTCTGGCCAACAGATATGGAGTGCTCGGTATGGAGTTCGGCAGAATTTCGAGAAGGAGAAAAGGGTTTTTAGAACCTACCGTAAGCGTATCTGAAGGATCCTTTTTATAGGCGGAGCTTGTTGTAACTGTCTTGATTAATGACTGTCGTAACCGTCCTGATCAATGCCGATCGTTATTATCGTGATAAATGACAATCATTATTGTTGTGTAACCGTTTAGTAATGGGATCGTCAACAGTCTACAAGGAGTTCGGCTTCCGTAGAAGCCCGACTGTCGAAGAAGTCCACAAGAAGTTCGGCTTCCGTAGAAGCCCGGCTACTGGAGTTCGGCCGGTTGAAGGAATTCGACTAAAACTCGATCGCTGGGAAGTTTGGAAGGAGCTCGACCACCAACGAGTTCAGAAGGCTGATGGAGTTCGGCTAAGGCTCGTCCGCTGGGATCCCGAAAAAGCTCGGCCGCTGAGGAGTTCGGCTCCCGTAGAAGCCCGACTGAAGGAGATGTCTGAGGGAGTCCGGCTCCTAGAGAAGTTCGGCCGACTGAAAAGGTTCGAAAGAGGCTCAGCCGCTAAGGAGCTCGGCTAAGGCTTGTCCGCTGAAGCTTTCCCTTGACTACCGATTGCATTGTCGGCTGAGCATCCGATTGGACTTCGGTGGGAGCGGGGTTTATCCCCAACAGGAAAGGTTCAACCAAAAGAAAGCAATCTATGTCAAAGGAAAATTGCGATGAAGGAAAAAGATCCAAACCAATCGACACTCCCATAATACAAAGTTAATAAATGATCAAAAGGAACCTCCAAAGGACATTGAAATGCATCAGAAAGTGGTGAGTGTAACCTATTATACTATTATATGACCTCATATTTCATTTGCCAACAATGTTGAATAGCCAGTTCTCTCAGAAAATTCACATCTTGATGCAGTAGTATTCTCCATTACTCTGATGAAAATCTTGGTGAAGCAATAATTCATAAAAAGCATCGTCACATACAGTAGTTAAAGTCTTCTAAGCAAATTGGGCTGGATTTTGTATAGAACAAAGATTTACCATAAAACAGTCCATGTTAGTCACAATCTGGTCAACATGGAAAACTGAGAAGCAGAATTTGGTAACATAGGTCCAATGCAAGAGCAAAATATTGAGCTGTTGCATGTACACAGCATGAACAATTGTAGCTGAAGCAGCATTACCTGAACACTCCAAATTGTGTTTTTGGGCACATTGGACACTTAGGACACTTCACAACACTCTTTGACACTTCATAACATCAAATTATGCTGCCATGATCATTATATGTCTACTGTTGGCACTTCTACAAATAAGTTTCTTATGTTCCTACATTAATACATATCTATAAATACGTACATAAGAAATAAACATGTTGCCATGTCCAACTTTTAGAAGTTCCCTGTCTTCAGAACACATGGACTCTTGAATCCTATGTCATGTTTCCAACTGACACTGGGCTGAAGTTATAATTCTTATAGGTAAAATCTCCAATGTGGTATAACTCCATCAAGGCTTCATAGTCATAATCAAGCAGCAGTTCACATTGTCATAGTTTGATCTTTCAAGGAAGAACTAAGATAAAAAATCTTGATTACAAGTTTGGTTTTTGCCAAGAAACAGAAGTTTTGATTTCCACAATTTCAGTGCTTTGACATCCAATTTTGCAGTTTCGCCCTCCCCCACCCAAAAAGAAAAGAAAAGGAATTCAAAAAAGCAAGTTAGACATCATTACACAGCATGTTATGGTGTTTAGGATCACTGGATACTTAAATTTGGTTCACATAGAAAAGATTAATATATTCACATCATTTTAATATAATATTGTTTCCCTGCTTGATGATAAACTTCCACAGTGGAATCTACATGTTGACAAGATTCGGATTATAGAATAGCCAAACCTATGTTTCCTTTAAACACAAGAACTCTTATTTCTCTAGAAATGTGGAATCATGGTGCTTCCAAGTCTTCCAAAAAAAGCAAAATCTTAGTTTCACATTGACAACAATGCTTTTAAAAATTTGAAAATAATAAAAATTGTTGGAAGAATAAGCATAAGTTACCCATGTATATAATACATTTGGCCCCATGAATCAGTTCAAGCGGAAACTCAGAAACCACCCATGATTTTGAACTGACTTCAATCATAATTGAAACATGGAGTTTTGGAGTGTTTCTCAAAGTTTCTTAACATGCTATCTATGCTATATTTGTTTGTCAAGTAACTTTCTTGATGAAGGATCTAAGTACATACATGTTTGAGCAAAGCAACCAATTCTGCATAAAGTAGCGTCTTCTATCTAATAGTTAGGTTTTATACCACCTGCCCAAATTTCCATCAGCATTATCATCATTTGAAACCAGAAAAGTAGTGCCCAATCTGGTAATGGTAAAAAGTTTGATAGCGTAACAAACTTAAAGTTGACCACAAGTTCAGGTAATATAAAGAAAGATGCAAATTTAATTGAAACCTGGTTCTTTTTCTTTTACCATCACTGTCACATAAACATTAGACCATTTGGGCAGTCATCTAGAGACTTATAAGAAATATCGATGACTACCATACAACAACTGGATTTTGCATGGTAGGATAATGGCCCACAACTGTCCCACCCATCATGTGACTAGTACCATGCAGGAAAAATAAAGAGCACGAATTATAGCAGAAATATACATTGTTGGTGACTCTTAGAAGGGCAACACTTTATCATTGGAGTGGTATATTGGAGAAATAAAAGCTTTAGGTGCTACTGATAGTGTGGTTTTTTTCCATCATTGGTATCTTCTTTTAAGGCATCGCTACAACTTGGTAGCTAACAATGTAAGCATCACACATTTAGTCTATTAAGAAATTCATCAAGAGTTGGGTTGAAAGATACTAAGTCCAATGTTAAGACATGATAAGGTGGGATCATATTATCTACCCTCTGCAATCTATATGAATCAAAACAATCAAAGGATGATCTGGGATTCAAAACAGATGATTTGGTCAAGAAGAGTTAAAATTATCAGATTGATCCTATGTAAGAGGGATTTTTGTTTGACTCTTAACAAATTCAAAAACATGTAGCTAATTAACCTATGAGATTAGTGACCTTTAATTGGAATAGTTTAATTAAGCACTAAAAGTAGAGAAGACAAAGGAACAACAGAAATTTTATGTAATGCTTAAAAAGAAGAAAAGTGCAAGTGAGGAAAAAAGTAGGAGCAATCATGTCATTTAGGTAGGTTTTGGACAAGCTTTAGGAGTAAAATCTACCACATTCAAGACTCAATTGAGTTCTGAAATATTGATGCCTTCAACTTCAACACCATTAACTCCTGCCACTATCTCCAACCTCCAGGGATGATGAGGGGTTTATTCTACTGATGCCGCAAAAAGGTAGCTATTTCATAACAGAAGATGAATTCAAATAAAAAAAGATAAGATATTCAACTGCAAGATGGAAAAGCGTGTGTTCCCCAACTCCAATTTTAATTTAGCAGGCACTAAGTTCACCAAATAGGAAAGGCTCTGATCTAAGAGGATCATCTAACCTGTCAATGACCAATCTTGCTACTCTGGGTAGGTCTGGACAAGTTTCAAGCACAAAATCCATTATATTTAGGACTCAGTCAAGTGCTGAAACTTTATAAAAGCAATAACTTTTAATCTGGAAGAATTTAATAATGTGACTAAAGGAAAAATTGATGTAGAAATGAAGATCTAGGTTCTGTTCAAATATAAAAATTTGCAAAATACTTTTATTATTTTGTAATTAGGAAAGAGATTGAATCTAATTTTGCCCAAACTTCACTAACATAAGAAAAGGGGGGGAAGTTTTCATCATCCTCTAACGATAAGAGGAATCTAACTCGATCAAAATAAGTGTACTTCTATAAAATAGTAGAGAACTTGCAAACTCTCCTCTTTTAACTAAAAGAAGAATCTGACTCAAATAAGGAGGAGCTCAGTAGTATAAATAGAGGGCATATACCCTGATTTTGGAGAGCATGAATATGGAGAGCGAAAGCAACACTAGAGCCCAACAACAGGAGTGAAAACAAAGAGCATAGACTCTACTTTCGATCCGTGCAATGTACAAAAATCTATGGATCATGAAAAATGAATGAAAGTAAAGATCTTAGAACACCAATTTCTAAAATTCCTATTGTTTATTATTTTATTCGAGAGATTCAAGTTAAGTGATTAAAGGAAATCCTTTTGCCCAACCATATCAAAGTAATAGTGGATGGTAGAAATGATGATTAGTGACTAAAATAGACCAGCAAAATCATCGGTAGCCCAATCTTTTTATGGGCCATAAGTGGTGGTGATAAAAGCAAACAACGCCAGAACAACTATTTTTTGTATAGGCTCCAAATCTTTAAGATACTATCAACCAAATTATTCTGCAGTTGGCGCATCGTATTAACAACAATTATTTGAGTAAAATATACTATCAACCTAAGACCAAGATAAGGGAAGTTCAATAGTCCATAACAGAGAGGGTGAGTTATGGTCAAACCATTTCTTGATGCAGCTCGAGCAGAAAGACTCCTTCAGGCAACTCGAACACCGGACCATACGAACCGCCTTACTCTCTCCGCATCTATGGCAAATCCTCTTTCGTCCCCTCCCCAAACCCTTACCGCAAGGAAATTTCTACACGTAGAAAAAGCAAAAAACTTTACATAGAAATGTAAGGAAGTAAGAGATTCAATAAACCATAAAAAAGAAAGCATACAAAAAGAAATCGACCTGCAGCGGTCCCACAGGGACTGGCTCCACGTTCTTGGACCGGATGCACCGCCTCAAGAATGGACCTTGATCCTGATCAAACCCTAGCTTTTGGACCAAAGGCGGGCCGGCATTGCCGGAAACCCTCGCCGAAGTCAGGGAGATGGTCATCACCCCATTGGGGAGGTCCCTCGTCACCTCTGTCCGCCCCTCGGCCTCCTCCCTTCTCTTCTCCATCTCCTCCCTCCTCTCGATCTGCCGCCTCAGCGCCGCGGCGATCAGCTCCTCCGTCGGCGGGTCCCCCTTCCTCCGCCGCTTCCTCGGCGGCAGGTCGGGCGGCTCCGGCCGGGAGCGAGGGGGCCGGCGAGAATTCCGGCGAGGAGTTGGGAGGGGGTCGAGCAGCCCCTTGTGCTTGGCCTGGTTGCGGCGGGCCAGGTGGTAGTGGTGCTCGCAGAAGCTGACCCCGGACATGGCGCGCCTCGGGCAACGCCATTGCCGACCGTCGGACCGCCGGCACCGGAGCTCGTCGGGCACGGGCGTGGCCCCGCCCCCACGGGCCATGGAAATCGCCGGAAGACCGCCTAGGGATCAAGAAAACCGCTTTAAGCAAGGGGGCCGTTCCAACGAAGAAGTGGAGAGAGAGAGAGAGAGAGAGAGAGGAGAGAGCTGTTCCTGAAACAGAAAGGACGAAGCAACTGTTCCCAAGATAACTTACGGAGGAGAGAGAAAAATACGGGTTGGCTCCTACGGAAAAGACTCGGCTTTTCGGATGGATATTTATCATAGTTATATTTAGAAATAAAATAAATTAATCCAGAATAAATAAATTAATTTAGTTTTATTTCGTTATTTCAGAATAAATTACTTCAACAACCTCGATTAACTGGGATAAATGGGTTTGGAAGACCAAAAAATATTTGTATGCTAATTTATCAGAAGATTTAATCCAATTATAATGGATTATCTGACATTTATTTTATATCATAATATTTTTATTTTTTAAAAATATTTTATTCATGGATGATGAATTTCTGTGCTTATCGCTCGTGATAATTGACCCAGACACGAGTTCGTATAGAAAGAAAAGGTCTCATAAAAAAATTTATTTTTATTTAGATTCATGCATGAGCGAATAACTATAAATGGTAAGTACGGAAATTTATCGTGATGGATAATATATATATATATATATTGGTTACAAAACCTCATCCAGCTTTCAAACATGGTATTATGGGCCTCGTAAGACTTCCGTTTTGCCCAGCAGCAGGGGGAGGTCGAGCTGTTAAAAAACAAGAGACCGGATAAATCTTTTTAAAAATTTATTTATAAAGCCTAGGGTGATTGCTGGCAAGTGACTCTATCGATAAAAATTCTAGTGATCACCTGATCACCCGAGTCATCCATCTTACGTATTATACAGTGATTTGCATAATAGTGATTTCCATTTGAGGGTTTGCTCGAAAATTTTTCTCCAATTTTAAGTCGGCTTGGGGCTCAAAATTTTTTATAAGATCAAGCTTGAGCCTAAGTTGTGTTCAATCGAAAATATAATTGGAGCTTAGCTTGAATCAAGCCTAAGCAGATACAATCATGAGCTCAACCATAGTGGAAAGTATAATCATAGAGGATGGATGAACTGATGGGGGAAGAAAGAAGAATTCCTTATACACTCAACTCGGATCTCTAAGAAATTTTAGAAAAGGATAGAAAATTAGCAAAAATATGATCTAAAATTTTATACATACATAATTTTTTATTAATTAATAATAGTAAGATCCATTTTTATATAATTTACATTGAATTTTTTTTTAATTCAAATATAGAATATTTTTTTCCAAAATAGACAACCAATGAAAAAAAATATAGAGAGTCTAAAATCATAGTAAATCTCAATATCTACATCGACTTTATCTTTGCTTAGCTTAATTTTTCTCGAATTAAGAGATATCTAGTCAATGCATTTTTTGAAAAAAAAAAATTCAGTTTAACTGAATCATTTTGATGCCCAATGATGGAATTTGAACTTGATTCAACGTGCCGCACCCTTTAAAAGATGACCTCACATATAAAGCTCAAAAAGTTATCTGATTTTGAAAAAAAAAAAAAGATTTCGAAGGAGCATCGTATGGCCGAATTATGATATCAAAAAAAATGGCATATGATGAATCTTACAATGGGACTCGATCATACACGCAATGGAATAAGTTCATAATGAATTTGATAATCCTTATCAGTAGAATTTTAAAAAAATATGGTAGAGGATATAGTTCATATAAGATTAAGAGAGAAAGATGAGAAGGAAAAGAACATGATGGGGATAGGTAGAAGGAGAGAGGGAGAAGAGGATAAAATAAAGGTAAGGCATGGTGCATGGGGCATGGGGGTGGGGAAAGAGTAGAGAAAGAGAGAGATTATGAGTAAAGCATATATGCGGGCATGGGGGAGGAGAGAGAGGGGGCAAAGTTGTAAAGCAAAGATGGGTTGTGGGTTTGGGAGAGAGAGGCGGGGAAAGAAAGATCAAAAGTGTAAAGAGATGACGAATGATCAAGGTAAAGGTAGATGGGTTGGGAGACATCCGGACATGAGAGCAAGGGGGAGAGGGCATCTATGAAGGGAAGGGCATTTGAGATAGATGGATGATAGATCAAACCAAGTCAGACTTCAAGTTAGGTTTTAACCTGCGTCCGGACAAGGTCTAGCCACCTTGACCCTTTGAAAGCTAAAAGCTCCCAAGAGTTGTTTTCACCCATAGGTCAGAGTTAATAGTTGGAGTTAATGCCTTGGTTGGAAGAGAAGAGAAAAGAATAAGAGAGAAAGTATTAACTTTCTCTTAGAAGTTTTTTCATAGAAGAAAAAGAGAGAAACAGTGGCAATACAAATGCCCTCAAATTTGAAATTTTTTTCTTTTTCAAATCAAACGGATTTAGAGAGTAAGGAATTAGAAGTTTAATGAGCTTTTTATAATTTTTATTTTACCTCCTAATAATGAAGAATAAAATTAATATTATATTTTAATCTTTGGGTTTATTTCAAGCCTCCCATCCAATTGAGACTCCTGAGCCGCTTGAAGCTGTAAAATATAGGATTTAAAATAATTTTTAGTTCATCATTCTCATTGATACAAGAAACTTTATATAGTACATGAATTACAATCAAAATTGAAAAATACCAAAATATCAGAAAATACATTCAGAGAATAAAATCAAAATAAGATCTAAAAATATTACAAGATCAAGAAATAATTTCAAATCTGCATAAATAAGAAAATCATATAACAAGATTAGAAAACAATATCAAATCTGCATAGATGAGGAAACCATATAACAAGATCCAAAAATAATATCAAATCTGCATAAATAAGAAAACCATATCTTCTTTATGCCCTCGCAAGATCGGTAGTACCAGATGAATACCGATTTTGGAAATAATCTCAGCAAACAGCTTCTTGGATAGAGGCTTCGTTAGTGCATCGACCAGCTGGCCAACAAAATAAATATATTTCACTTTTATTTGCTTCTTCTTAATCTAATCCCGTACAAAGTGAAAATCTATGGCAACATGTTTCATGCGGCTATGAAAAACTGAATTTTTGTAGAGGTATGTGGCACCAACATTATCACAAACTATTGTAGGAGTTTTGTAGAGAGGAAGATGAAGTTCATGAAAAAGATTAACAATCCAATTAAGCTCTACAACAGCAACAGCAACGGCATGATATTCAACTTTAGTGGACGATTGTGCTACTGTCCTTTGCCTTTTAGAACTCCAGCTGATAGGATTAGAGCCATGAAAAATAATATATGCAGAAGTGGAGGTGCGAGTATCCACGTCACTAGCCTAATCAGCATCTGAATAGGCCACAAGCTAGGATGATGAAGATGGCCATGCTTCAAATAGCGTAATACTCTTTTGGCAGCTTGCCAATGTTTAATAGAAGGACGATGCATGAATTGAGCCAACTGATTGATAGCGAACGATATGTTCAGCTGAGTGACATTCAGATATTGTAGAGCCCCAATGATTTGTCGATATTTCTTAGCATTTGTTAGATTGGCACCATCGTTTAGAGAGAGCTTGGGATGTGGATAATGGTGTTGAAACACCTTTTGCATCGAGCATCTTAAAATGCTCCAAGATTTCTCTAATAAACTTGTGTTGCGTTAGAATGAGATCTTTATCATGTGGAGTCAACTCAATGCCCAAGAAGAAGTGTAATGCCCTTAGATCCTTGATTGAAAACCATTTGCCCAAAAGGTTGATGATGGATCGAATGTGAGACAAAAAAGAACCAGTGATTATAATGTCATTCACATAAGCCAGTATAAATACCAACACACTAGAGAAATGGTAGATGAATAAGAAGGTGTCAAAATGAGCTCGAGTAAATCCACATGAAAGAAAAAATCCTTTAAGCTTATTATACCAAGCATGGGGGGCTTGGCGAAGACCATAGATGGATTCATAGAGGCTGCAAACATAGTTAGAATATTGAGAGCTGACAAAACCTAAGGGCTGTTGCATATAAACAGTTTCTTCCAACACACCCTATAAAAATGCATTATTCACATCCAATTCATACAAAGGCCATCTAAAAGTCATAGCTAGAGAAAGAATTAGACGGATAGTAGTATGCTTTATGACTGGGCTAAAGGTGGCATGAAAATCAACTCATGATTTATGATCGAATCCTTTAGCCACAAGCCTAGCTTTGTATCTTTCAAAAGAACCAACAGCTTTGTGTTTCACTTTAAATATCCATTTGCAGCCTATAACATTCTGAGATGCATTAGGAGGTACTAAAGACCAAGTATTATTTCTCATAAGGGAATCATACTCTTCTTTCATAGCTGCATGCCACTCTAGATATTTATTGGCTTGGCGAAAAGTGTAAGGTGCTAAGGGTAGGATGGTTAGAGTGAAGGTGGCTAAGTAGTCAAAAATTAGTTTGGGTTTGAAAATATTATTTTGTGAGTAGGTGACCATTCTTGTAGGTGGAGGAGGTGCTGATGGCTCAGTTGACATAGGTGTAGGAAAAGATGTCTCAATAGGCACGGGTGAAGTCAATGGAACGAAGCTAGAGTTGTTTGAGGAATTATTAATTGTACACGACAAAGGAACACATACCTGAGAGGACGAGCCATCATGGCAGTCAACGTCTCGACCAGGGTGGATTGATCTTCATGAAGTATTGTCGGACATGGTGTGCTACTAGATGGAGGTACCGATATGGATGTATCATGCATGGAAGCAGGTGGTGGAGGAGACGACGGGGCCGGCATTGTGGGTTGGACCCATGTGGAAATAATAGAGGATGAGATTCAAGAAAGTTGTAGTTGGTTGTTAGCAAATGGAAAAGTATTTTCAACAAATAACACATGTCAAGAGATAAAAATTTTGTTGGTGGAGGGATCAAAGCAAGCATAGATATTTGCTAAGGAAGAGTAACCCATGAAAACACAGGGATGAGATTTTGGTTCAAGCTTATTTTGTGTGTATGGTTTCATCCATGGATAACATAAACAACCGAAGATGCATAATTTTTGTGGGTTGGATGAACAATGGAAAAAGATTTGGAATGGTGATGTATTTTTGAGAATTGGAGTTGGTAAATGGTTGATTAAGTATACGGCTGTTTGACAGCTAGAGACCAAAACTGAAGAGGGATGGAAGCATGGTGAAGTAATGTTAAGGTTGTTTCAATTATATATTGATGCTTTCTTTCAACAGTACCAACCAACTATGGAGTATAAGGAGGGCTAACAAGATGTTGAATGCCATATTTGAGAAGGGTAGGTCTAAGGCCTATGTATTCACCACCCCTATCTGTATAAAAAGTAGCAATGAAAGTGTTAAAATAATTTTCGACCAGTTGCTTAAAATTTATAAATAGGATAGTAACATCAGACTTATATTTTATGAAAAATAATCAGGTGTATTTTGTAAACTGGTCAACAAATATAACATAAAATCTAAAGTTATCAAATGAAGGAATAGGAGCAGGACCCAAAACATCGGAATAAATGACTTCAAAAGGTTGAGTACTTTTAATAGAATTTTTACCAAATGGTAGATGATGACTTTTATTACATAAACAAGAATTGCAAAAGGTAAAAAGATGTTTAAGAGACATAGGCAAATTAAAAGAAGACACAAAAGCTTTTGTCATACGAGGTTGAGGGTGGCCAAGCCTGGCATGCCAAAGATGTAATGTAGATGGAGGTGAGGTGGCAAAGTAAGCTTATAGTGATAAGGAAACAACTCTAATAGTCAGCTTGCCCAGTGGCCACTCATAAAGATCATCCTTGCTCCAGCCTTTAAGAAGAGATGCCCCCGTGCTCAAATCCTTTACAAGATAAAAATAAGGAAAAAACTCAATAGATGTTTGATTTTGATGACAAAATTTAGCAATTGAGATCAAATTTCGTTTAATTTTAGGAGAACATAAAACATTACGAAGTTTAAAGGATTGAGTAGGTGTAGTAGAAGGAAGAGTAGTTTGCTCAATATGAGATATTAAGATACCATTATCATCACCAATAATGATCTCATCATTGCTAGAGAAATCCTTTGATAAAGTCAAGTTATTTGGATTGTCTGAGATGTGGTGGGAAGCGCTAGAGTCTACAATCCAATGGTTGCTGGTGTTGTTGGAGACATGAGTGGCCATATTTGCCTGAGCTATAAACGGGCTATAGGCCTTTGAGCGGCATATCTTTGCTATGTGATCGTATTTATCACAAAGTTGGCATTACATCCTTTGTTAGTTGTTTGGCTGAGTAGTATAGTGATGAGGAGAAAAATATTATTGTTGTTTGAAAAAAAATTGATTATTTGATGAAAAATAATTGGGTGCTGGATTGCCTCGTCGGTTCTGATTGTTATTGCATCATCTGTTTTGATTGTTGGAGCCATGCTGATTCAGTTGGATAGTAATAACTAAGCTTTCTTGCTTTGGTTCAAAGTGTTTAAGAAACCCTTCATGTGCAAGAAATTTATCGTACAGTTCTTCAAAAAAAATTGGGTTGTCACAAGCACGAATAGCAGCAAATAATTCTTTGTAATCAGAACTTAGTCCGCTAAGAACTTTAATCACAAGTTCTTCATTATTTAGTGGAGAACCGCTAGCAGCAAGATCATCGGCAAGATATTTGATCTCTCGCATATAGTTGGCCACAGGTTTGGAGTCATGACAGAGGTTGGACAATATCTCTCGGAGACCAAAAATTCTAGATTGAGATTTGTTGGCGTAGGTAGTCCGAAGAATATCCCACGCTTGTTGAGCAGTCGAAGCATGAGCAATCAATGGTGTAATAGAATGATCGACGGAAGCCATAATTGTATTTCGAACTAGGCTATCTTGACGTTGCCATAACTTATTTCTAGGATTCACATATTGTCGTTCATTATCTTGGAGATGCATGGATGAACAAGAAGAGGAGCCATCGATGAATGAAAGAAGGTTATACCCGAACAGCAAGATAGTTATCTGGGTCTGTCAGGTTGAGTAGTTGGTGCTTCCTGTCAGTTTAAGAGACAATTAAGATGCTGAGTTGAATGAGATTAGTTGGGAGGGCTGCATCACGGTGCCATGTGCAAATACGATGGAGGGTGATGAGTTGGTTGTGTCTGATGATCCTGGTGTAGCTGAAGAGCTGGTTGTTTTTGGGTTGATTAAAAAAGGATTATCAGCCATAGCAAAGCAACGATGAAGGATCGAAAAAGAAAAGGCTCATTAGAGCAAGTAGCGCTCTGATACTATGTAAAATATAGGATTTAAAATAATTTTCAGCTCATCATTCTCATTGATATAAGAAATTTTTATATAGTACATGAATTACAATAAAAATCAAAAAACATCAAAAAATCAAAAAATACAATCAGAGAATAAAATTAAAATAAGATTTAAAAATATTACAAGATCATGAAATAATATCAAATCTATATAAATGAGAAAATCATATAACAAGATCAGAAAATAATATCAAATCTGTATAAATGAGGAAACCATATAACAAGATCCAAAAATAATATCAGATATAAATAAATGAGGAAACCATATCTTCATTAGAAGCCTCCCACTCGGCTGAGACTCCTATGGATGGGAAAAATTATGGAAGCACTTTTTATAGAAAGAATCAATGATAACAAAAGAAAAGATGGAAAAAATAAAATATAAAACTTTTTCCTATTTAGATTATTTTTTTATATGATACAATATATATTATATTTAAGGATATAATGATAAAAAATATTATAATATTTTTTTTTTTATTTTTAATTAAAAAAAATTATTTTCTTTTCTTTCTTTAAACTCTCAACCAAGAGAAAAAAACTATATATTTTTTTCTTTTATCTTCTTATTAATATATTTTTTTCTTTTCTTCCCCAAATTTCTAACCATAGCCGTTCTCTCTTTGGGATCGTATATACCTCTAAAAACAGCTCAAATGCAGATGCTTGCCTATTAATTTTGGTATAGAAATTGTAAGTCAAAAATACCTAGACTTTTGATCATTCAAGAAAAATCTTGGCAAATGCCATTTGTTTTTGGGACAAAAAAATTGATCCTTACCCTACCTCATACCAGATCTCAGGGATATTTATCTGACTTAAATTCCATAATCCACTACTAATATCCTCTTGGAAATATTAGAAGGAAAATAAGGTGGCCCTGACAGATATTGTACTGCAATTCATAAACAAAAAAATAGATTCACAGACTGTCATTACCTCCAAATGTGATGAACGAGCTCAATGGCTGCCTCATTCCGCCGATATATCAAAGACATTATCGAATGCAGCGCTGGCGAGATCCTCAGAACTTTTGATACAGCTACCGAAATACGGTAGTAGGAGCTCATCAACGCTGCACTCGATGATGCTTTTGATTTGGATCTTCAAGCTACACGATTCCACCTCATTCCTTCGCCCTTCTGCTCTATATATTTGGGAGTTTGGAGCTTTAGAAGTAGGTTGGTTTGTTTTACCAAAAAAAAAAAAAAAAAAAAAGAGTAGTACAATGAGTTGCCGTTGCCTTTGTACTATACTTAAACAGAAGTCAATGTTCTTCATTTGTACTGCCTCGATGTTTGCTTTCCTGTTGATGACGTATGTATTTAATCACGACTATAGAAAATTTTGTTTGACGGCGAGAAAAATAAAATAATTAATAAAAACGAATTTTGTAATCTAAGAGATATAAAAAAAATGTTCCCGAATTAGTAGAGATCCGTACTTTCGTGCGTGGAACCATAAACATAAACATGTACTACTCTCTTTCGAGAGAGAGAGAGAGAGAGAGAGCTGTACCAACCACCAGACTCGTTATTCCCGAGGGAACAGAATAGTACCGGACGCAAACAATTGCTGCGGGTTCCAGCACGCCAATTCTTCGAACGTAGGATTTTTTTTTTTTAAATATTTTTTTTTAATTTTTTATTTTTAAAAATATTTTTTTAATTTATTTTTAAAATTATAGTTGATATTAAAATCCTGATGATTTTATTATCACATAAATATTACATAAATATTTAATATGATATTAAAATATTATGATGAATTTAGCTAGTGATGATTTCAAACTTATCGTATGAAATTATGGGTTTACTGGCTCACCACTTGAAATAATAATTTTATCAAATTTTTTTATTTTTGGATGGTGAGCGAAGGAAAGATGAGCTACGGACACGAGCAAAAAAATTCATGAGCGCGAGGGTGCATGGGCGGTCATAATGGACGGGTACCTAGGGTGGGGTTAGGAGGAGAAGAAATTTTTTTTTTTTTCTTTTTGATGTAGATAAAAAGGGAGAAATGAGGGCGATGGTGAAGGGCGGGAGATGGAGGTGCGGGCGCGGAGGGAGGCAGAGTTTTTTTTTTTTTTTTTTGCAAACTGAGGGGGAGTGGGATGCGGAGGGTGGTGGTGGGCAGCGGGGACCTGGCGCGGGGTGGGGGGTGGAGGGTAAGGGGTGCAGGGGTGGTGGTGGTCAATAGAGACTCAGTGGGGAGAGAGAGAGGAGGGGTAATGAAAGTTTTTTCTTCTTCTTTTTTTTTTTTTTTTTTTTTTTTTTTTTTTAAGCTAATGTATGGAGAGGGGCAGGGAGTTTTTTTCTCTTTTAAAATATCTAAAAATAAAAAATAAAAATAAAAATAATAAAATAATAAAATAAAATAAAAAAATTTAAAAATAATTAATTATTTTTTAAATAATAATAAAATATTTTTTTTAAAAAAAAAATAAATTTAAAAAATATATAGATGGGCATCGAGAAGTGGAAACTATACAGAGGAGCCATGGGTGGTGCCGATGAGGGGGGTTCTGGGCGTTCGGTGCAAAGCCACGAGCGATGGAGTCGCGAGTGGTGTCGGAGAAGGGTTGTGGGTATTCGACGCAGATACATAAAAAAAAAAAAAAAATTAAAATAATAATAATAATAAAATATTTTTAAAAATAATTTTAAAAAAATGCTTAAGGTTCAGAGAACTCATCCAACTCTTAAGCATACTCCTCGACGGAGTTGGAAGGCACTTATTTTTTAAATTATTTTTAATAATATATTTTTTTATTATTTTAAAATATAATTAAATATTTTTAAATATTTTATTTTTTTTATTATTTTTATTTAAAATAAATAAATAAATAAAATATCTCCATCCCTTCCTTCCGATCCTTGTCACCACCCCTCCCCCTTACGCCCCTCTCTCCCTTTGTTAGCCAAAAAAAAAAAAAAAAAGTTCCCTCCCCTTTTTCCCCATCTCGCCCCCCACCCCTCGAGCTGGGTCCCCACCCATCACCACCACCACCGCCACCCCTCCCCTTGAGCGGGCGGGTCCCTACCAGCCACCATCACCCCCGCACCCCTATCCCCATCCACCTGCAAAAAAAAACTCTTTCTCCCCTTTGCACCGTACCTTCCCTCGGGTACCCATCACACCACCACCCTCCACTCCGGGTACCTGCTAATCACCGCTCTTCTCTCCCTCCGTCTGCTAAATAAAAAAAAAAACCCTCCCCCTCCCCCTCCCGCATGCCCCCCACCCCCTTCCCCCGCCCATGGGTCCTCCGCTCGCATCCCCCATCCCTCGCAGCATCCTCCCTCCGCCCTTCGTTCGAGAATAATAAAAAAAAATGGTGAAATTACTACTTCAAATGATGAGTTCAATGGAATCATCATTTAGAGTGGCAAGTTCAGTGACTTGCCACTTTATATGGCAATTTTGGTCCGACCACGTCAGTTGCTTGTGTGCTAATAAAATCATCATTTGAAATGACGATTTTACACATAAACTATATTTTTAAAATTAAATTTAAAATAAATATATTTTTAAAATTAAATAATAAAAAAATATTAAAAAAAATATCCTTGCTTGTACGTAGGCTCTCTTGGAATTGGCTTAATCTGACATACCCTCTCTCTTGCATTCAAATCACAACTGATGGAATTCTTAAAGCCCCAAAATTTCTTTTATCTCCATCATAACAAATCCATCTCTGTCTATCATCCCACCTCTATCTTGATCTCTCTCTAACAACCTTATTATTACCCAATTCCTATTTCCATTTTAATCCCAATCTTTTGTATTTGATTATTCCTCTCCACCCTCTTTTTTAAAATTTTAAAATTTAACTTATTAACTATTACAAAAGTATTTTCGATGCCTTAGATTCATGTTCCACTGAGAAGAACTATGGAAGAGCTATATTCTACTACTATGAGCTATCCGAGGTATGGGACGGGACATCCGATCTGAGACCATATATGTGCTGAGCTGAGACTACTTAGATTTTACCCATCATGTGGTTCACTGTGACATCTTAATTAGTGACCTCCTGATTTATATGACAACTATTCACCCACTTTAAGAAGGTATGATAGCTAATGCAATTAATAGATAGGATCCTCATGTACCATGAGGTGACACCACTTATCCAGCTTATGAAAAGAAAAGATATTTGAATCCCCTGATCTCATGGAGTGAATATCTCATCTATAATAGCATGATTAACGGTCCGAGACTTATGAAATCACACGATATTTCTTCTCTACAAATATCACAAACCCCGAGAACCTAGGTAAGCAAGAAATCGCTCTCAGAGAACCCATTGTTGCTTATTCGTTCTCTACTGACTTAAGCATCGGAGGATCCTCGTTGGAGTCAAATCCTCCAATCCAAACTTTATTTTATAGGTCACTCTAGCACCTCCTACGAGAAGCCGACCACTCCGCTTTCGAAGCGTGCAATTTTTAGCAATAATAGATAGAGGAAGGGACCTACTTTCAAACATGCCATTCAGAACAGCATCGTCTCGTCTAACTGATGCCACCACCTTGTATCAGGTGGATCTTTGGGCTGACGATCTTGTTCAGCCCCCGGTGGCAGAAACTTCTTCACCGACTCAACTGGTCTCAATGATAATGGATCACTTCAACCTACTCCTCTAATAGGTTAATACTTTGACAGCCACCATTCAGGCGATCCAGACTGCTTTTGCGCCTCCTTCAATGGCGCCACAATCAAGCTAGGCTGCCCCTACATCACCTTTTATGGTGCATTCTGTACTTCTTTCGATGGTGCCGATTATGCTCCCAGCAATGGTACCACTGCAAACGCCAGCTTCATTACTGCAATTGCGAGTTGAGCCTTCTTGGATGCTCCCTCAAAGTCTGAGGAGGAGACAGACCTATCAATGCTCTCTCAGCCTGCAATCAGGGCATGATTCGACCTCCGATCGCCGCTCTCCCCAACAATCTGAAGTATGCACTACCTGGAACCTCATCATCAAGAAAAAGCTTCAAGAGCTCGACAAGCGGATCGAAACTACTAACAAAACCTCTTTGGCACAACCCTACAATGGGTTTAGCGGTGAGCCACCTTTTTATTCAAAAAAAAAATGCAGGAGCCGCTACCTCCCAATTCCAATCTGACTAGTTGACAATCCCTAAAAATTATTCTAGCTGAGCTTGAGGCTGAAGGGCCCCGGATGGGAAAGAAATCTTAATCGGAAAGAAAAATCCAAATAGAGAAGAGGACTACAAAAATCTCTCATTCTTCTTGCCTTCTTATTTATATTTAGATACATTTAAAATAAAAAAAATTGAATTCTTTGATAGCATCCAAAGAAGAAAATAGGCAGAGATATGAGTACTCCAACTATGGAAATAATTAAAAAATATGAAGCTCATATGTAGAAGTACCTCAGATCTACAGTGGTTTGTCAGAGGTGTGCAAAAGATTTCGATTTTGTTAGAGGCATGCAAAAGACTTCAACTTTGTCAGAGGCGCGCGAGAGGAATCAGACATATACTTTGAAAGTTGTGCTGACTTCCCTCTTTCCAACTCTCATCCTGTCACAAATGATAAATATAAAAAAAATAGCTCTACCGAACTCCAACGCACCCAAATCTCTCCTCCGACGCTAGATCCGCGGCCTTCCCCGCACGGCCCCAAGCTTCTCTGGGCTGCACCAAGGCCAGATCGGCCTCCTCTCGCATGTTGCATGCTTCCCCGGTGTCGACATCAAGGCCAAATCGAGGAGCCGCAGGCCTCCCCCACACCCGTCGCTTGTCCGATCGGCACCAGGATCAAATCGGTGGCACCATTGCCTCTCCGTAGGCCAGTTGTTGTCGAAGAAGAAGGAAAGAAAAGGGGGAGAGGGGGCCATGGGTCTCCCCCCAACTTGTCACATGCCCAGTCAACACCGGGGACTCCTACCGCCATCCTTCCCACACCTGTCGCACTTTACCAATAATGCCGAGGCCAGATTGATGGCCCACAAGTGGTCTCGGTGCAGCCAAAGTCGTCGGATTGATGGTTCCATGCAATCGGTGGCCTCCCCCATGCGATCCTGAGCTTCTCCGGGCCATGCCGAACTGGATTTGGTGGCACCGCCTGCTCCTAGCACTCCATCGATAGTTCGCAGCCTCCAAACTCTCCCACGCGTTCGCACCCATCTTCGAACCTAGATCCCATCGGATCGGCTGTCCCCCATGCGTCGAAGTTGCCGCATCAGCAACCCTACACACCCACGCTCGCAAGCATGACTGATCGAAGTTCTTCCACCTACGAGCGCATCCATCCGAAGTTCTTCCGCCTGCGAGCGCGTCCATCTGAAGTCCTTCCACCTGCGAGCGCATCCAACCGAAGTCCCTCTGCCCATCCCTTGTCCGATCGAGGTCCTTCCCCACGCTCCAAAACCGGCAACGAAGGCTCTAAAGCCTCCCCATGCATCAAAGTCCGTGCACTCTCTCGCACGTCTAACCTCGGATGTGATCGAGGTCATTTGTGAGCAACCCTTCATGTGGGGCCTATGACCCCTCATGCTTCGACCATCGTGCATTTTTTTTTCAGGATTTGACTTGGCACTCTTACCGACTAAGTGCAATAATGCTTATCCCATCACCCTACAGTGATTAATGTTTACTTCATTATGGGTCAGGACAAAAAAGGCAGAAAGATTGCTCTTGAGATTAGACTCTTTTTACGAAAAATTGGCTTCCATGACTTATCTTCTCCGAGCGCAAAGCCTTTTCATGACTCCTGGATCAGAAACTCTTCTCTAGCTTGCAAGAGAGAAGAGGGCTTGAAGCCTTTCCCACACATGCAGCCATTGTATCGGCACCCTCAAAGCCATCGAATCGGGTGCCATAAAGTCTCCTGCACTGTTGCACACGTAACACGCAGGATCAGAGGATTCAGAGCCCATCGCATATGCATCCGTGGCATGCAAACTCCTACCAACATCGGAGCCTCCAACATGACCAAGGTAGCCCATAGCAGTGCCAAAATCCCTCCCATGCATCTCCCGCATTGCTAAAGCTCTACGCGCTCCTAGCATGGCCAAAGTCACTTGCATGTTGCAGTCTACGTACTCTCATCGCAATCAAGGCTATTAAAGGCACCAAAGCTAGCATCAACAAGCTTGAAGCCTCTCGGTGCACCCTCGAAGCACCTGCTTGTACCGATCCTTGTCGGGTTGGCCCGTAGTGGCTCTGAAGTCGCTGATCAGTGGTCCCAAGATCAAGGCCAAGCAAATCTGAGGTTAAGGTCAAGGCCAGTCGGAACTAAAGTTCAAGCCTTTATATGATGAGAATGAACACCAATCTGAGGTAAAGATCCAACTCATCTGAGGTGAAGATGCAACTCATTTGAAGTCAAAATGAAGGCTGAACCAAAACAAAACTCCAGCTCCAACTGAGACAAATAACAGAGAGGGGTCAAATAGAACTCAAGGGCTCTCAACCAAAACTCTCATGATAAAAGGCTCTCAAGCCTTTATTCTTCATTTTATTTTCTTTCCTTCCCACAGGATCATAGGTTTTAAGCCAAAATCAAGCTGAAGTGAAGACCAAGACAAATTCAAAGCAAGGATCATAATGAGCCGAAGTAAAGGTCAAAGCCGATCTCCCAAACCCGAGCTTAGAATGCTAAAATAAATAGAAATATGAGCTCAGAATGCTAAAATCGGCAAAAATCCAAGCTCAGAATGCTAAAATCAGCAAAAATCTGAGCTCAGAGGTCATTCTGAAGATCAATCCGAGGTCAAGTTCAAGGCAAATCTGAAGAAAAATCAGGCTAATCCAAAGCAAAAAATAAGCCCAAACTGAGGCAAAGCTCTAGTTTAAGTCAAGACAAATAACAGAGTCAAGCAGAACTCAAAAGCTCTCAAACAGAGCTCACAACACTCATAGTAAATTTTTTTTTAGGCCCCATCTATTATTCTATATCTTTCTTTTTGTAAAACAACAGATTTTCAAGCACTTAAGCTGAAGTGGAGATCGATCTAAGGCCACCAAGATGAGGTGAGGATCAAGATAAGGCCTATGCCACTGGAGAGAACCTCCAAAAACTAGCCTCAAAGGGTCACATTATAAAAAGGCCGAGGTCAGCAAAAATTTTAGTTCGAAATGGCCTTCAATCAGTCTTGATTCAAAATGGCCTTTGATCGATCTAAGCCTCAATGGCCTATGATCGACCTCAGCTTCAACGGCCTTCAATCGGCCTTGGTTCAAAATGGCCTATGATTGATCTCAGCTTCAACAGCCTTTAATCGGCCTTGGTTCAAAATAGCCTATGATCGGCCTAAGCCTCAACGATCTATGATCGACCTCAGCTTCAACGGCCTATGATCGGCCTTAGCTTCAATGGCCTTCAATTAGCCTTGGTTCAAAATAGCCTTTGGTCGGCCTAAGTCTCAATGGCCTATGATCATCCTTAGCTTCAACAACCATCAATGGCCTTGGTTCAAAACGGCCTATGATCGGCCTCGGCTTCAATGGCCTTCAATCGACATTGGTTCAAAATGGCCTTTGATTGGCCTAAACCTCAATGGCCTATGATCGACCTTAGCTTCAACGGCCTTCAATCGGCCTTGGTTCAAAATGGTCTATGATCGGCATCAGCCTTAATGGCCTATGATCGATCTCAGCTTCAACGGTCTATGATCGGCTTTAGCTTTAACGACCTTCAATCGGTCTTGGTTTAAAATAGCCTTTGGTCGACCTAAGCCTCAACGGCCTATGATCGATCTCAGCTTCAATAACTTTCGATCGGCCTAAGTTTTAATGGCCTATGATCGACCTCAACTTCAACGGCCTATGATCGACCTTGGTTCAAAATAGCCTTTGATCGGCCTAAGCCTCAACGGCCTATGATCGGCCTCAGATTTAATGGCCTTCGATCGATCTTGGTTCAAAATGGCCTATGATCAGTCTCAGCTTCAACGGCCTTCAATCAATCTTGATTCAAAATGGCCTTTGATCGGTCTAAGCCTCAACGGCCTATGATCGGCCTCAGCTTCAACGACCTATGATCGGCTTCAGCTTCAACGGCCTTCAATCAGCCTTGGTTCAAAATAGCCTTTGGTCGGTCTAAGCCTCAACGACCTATGATCGACTTCAGCTTCAACGGCCTTAGATTGAACTTGGTTCAAAATGGCATTTGATTGGCCTAAGCTTCAACGGCCTATGATCGGCCTCCGTTTCAACAGCCTACAATCGACCTCCACTTCAACGACCTTCGATCGGCCTAAGCTTCAATGGTCTATGATCGGTCTTCGTCTCAATGGCCTATGATCGACCTCTGCTTCAATGGTCTTCAACCGACCTTGGTTCAAAATAATCTTTGATCAGCCTAAGCTTCAATGGCTTATGATCGGCCTTCGTTTCAACGGCCTTCGATTGATCTCAGATTCAAGAGCCTGTGATTGGTCAAAGCATCAACAGCCTATGATTAACCTCAACTTCAAGAGCCTTTGATTGGCCTCAATAGATTTTGATCAGCTTTAATTTAACGACCTTCGATCGGCCTTAGTTCAAAACAGCCTTTAATCGGTCTAAGCATCAATGGCCTATGATCGGCCTAAATCTCAATAGCCTAAGATTAGCTCAAAGTTCAAGCTTTTCTTCAACTGCTTCTGCAGCCCGCATTAAATGAGGACCAGATGCCTTAAAGGAATGCATGGATAGATGTCCCTAAGCCCGAGACATTGTGTCGACAATACTCCTTTCGTCTCATTCTTAGACTCAGGAGTAGGGGGGTAATATTACAGAGGTATTTTCGATGCCTTGAATTCATATCCTGCTGTGAAGAACTATAGAAGAGCTATACTCTACTGCTATGAGCTATCCGAGACATGGGATGGGACATCCAAGCTGAGACCATATATGTGCTGAGTTGAGACTCTACTTGGGTTCCATCCATCGCGTGATTCACTTTGACATCTTAATTAGTGGCCTTCTGATTTATATGAAAACCACTCATCCACCTTAAGAAGACATGATAGCTAATGCAATTAATAGATGGAACCCTTATGTACCATGAGGTGACATCACTCATCCAGCTTATGAAAAAAAAATGATATTTGAATCCTCTGATCTCGCAGAGTGAATATCTCATCCATAACAGTATGATTAACGGCCTGAGATTTACGGAACCACATGATATTTTTTCTCTATAAATATCATAAATTTTGAGGATCCAGGTAAGTGAGAAATTTTTCTCAGAGAATCCGTTGTTGTTGATCATTCTCTGCTGACTTGAGCATCGAAGGATCCTCGCTGGAGTCAAATTTTTTGGCCTGGACTTTATTTTACAGGTCGCTCTAGGACTCCTGCGAGAAGCCGACCGCTCCACTCCCGACAGTTTTCAGTAATAATATTGACTAAATCTATTTATTTTAAAAATAATATATTTAAATATATCTTCATGGGCAATGGACTTACAATGCACTACATTTTATTAGAAAAAAAATTGAGAATTAGAGAACCATTCTAAATCATGCTTGCAGGATACAAGTGTGATAATGTAAACCAAAGAAAATGAAAAAGAAAATCTAGTCTTGGGGAGCACGATAAACATGTCATTGATAGTGTATCATCTAAAAAAATAAATATAAAAATTAAATAAAAAAATAAAGGATTAAATAGAAAATACTTTCTAACACCCAAAAATTTTGTTAAATAAGATTTAAAAGTAAAAGAGCTCAAGCTTGTAGAAATACTAGATCATAACACTAATAATGGGCCTCCAACCATCAACAGGCTGACCCGTTGCCAACCAGTCCAATGGCTAGCAGGATCTATTGTACCAGCTGATTTGGCCCATGAAGGAGAATTTTCTAAAAAAACTACTCATAAATTTTTCAAATTTGTTAGTTTCTTCAATGTAAGGGAAAATTCAATTTTTTTTCAACATATTTTTTTGAAGCAATTTTTCTATATCCAAATATAACTCTTATTGACATTAAGTAATCAAAACTATATTTGTTTAGATGGTATCTTTCCTTGCCCCTTAGTCAAAGATGTGATGGTTTAATTTTAGTTAAAGCTAAATCTCAGGAGCTAAGGTGGGCATAAGGTAGATAGCAAGGAATTAGCTCCTCTTGATTTGATCGATTCACAGTCCGAACGGCCCATTCAGCCTGATAAAGCTTAAAGTCTTATGAAAGGACATGGACCAAGAATTTAATCTAGGTGGGCCAGGTTGGGCCCGAAAAATAAGCTCGTGGGCCATACTCGGGTTTAGTTAATGAACCCCAGCCCAACCCAAATTATAAATTTTCTATTTTTAAGTAGACATGGTTTACTTGAGTGGGGGCTGGTGTTATCCTATTTGTTGGTTATTCCTAAATAGGGAGAGGGAATTCGCTCCTCTCTAGTCTTCTCCTCCTCTTTACATGCTGGCAATGATCCAAGGTTTACTATTTTGCAAGGGTCATTGCCCCCCATTCCATGGACATTGCCCTCTAGAGCTTCTTTCATGGTGGCCATGCAGTGACATGGGCTCCCCTATCTTCCCACTCCCTTCCCCATTCCTTTAAGAACTCAGCTTATTTTTTTTAAAAATAAAATCTTAGCCTTACAACCAATAAACTTGTACTTATTAGGCATCTCAAAGTCTTAGTAACGTAGCCTTGGCTGCCTCATTTTCAAAAGAAAAAAAGAAAATGAGACTCTTTGCCACCGGACTATCTAGTCCATCCAACTAAATTAAAATATAAATTTTATAATTTTTAATGCTACATAATACTAAATGTCTAAATTTCTAAATTTTTGTATGCTAGGTATGTCGACTAAATATTGTCCATCTTTTATGGGTGGCAAGTTTGCCTCCCTTCCATTAAAAAAAAAAAAGAAAAAAAAAAAAAGAAAAAAGAGAAACAAGCTGTTGTCCCTTTTTTTCAGCAAAAGGGTGGATTACCGTCTCCCATTTTATTAATTAATGAAATGCATCTTTACTGTTACTTGTCTCAAACTTCTCATTTACGTATCCTACGCTGTTAATTATATCGTATAAATGGAAAGTGTTGATGCAGAAATTGATCATCGTCGGATCCAGCTGGAGCGGAGGTGGACGAGATCGCCATCAAAGACCTACAAAATAAAATCTCGTTCAGAGTCGGTGGAGGGTGACTCCGACAGGACCCTCCGACGATCAAGTCAGCTCTGGCCAACAGGAATGGAGTGCTCGGGAATGAGTTTCGCAGAGCTTAGAGAAGGAGAGGAGAGCTTAGGGCTTAGAGCTTAGAGCTTAGAGAAGGAGAGAAGAGCTTTGGGGTTAGAGTTAGCATATCTGGAGGGTCCTTTTTATAGGTAGAGCTTGATGGTGACAACTGCAGCTGTCTGGTGGCGGGCCACTCGAGGCTGCACCGAGTTTGATGCAGAGAGAATGGTATTGTCAGGTTGATAGTGACAGTCATACCGTTCGATAGTGGTGCACTGCTTGAGGTCTGGCAGAGCTGCTTGTAGCGTCGCCTGTGGCAGACTGATGGTGACCGTTCATCCAGCTTTAATAGCCATGGCTCTAAGAAAGTAGGCTTGGTGGACTTCGACATATATCGATTTCAAAGAAGTTCGAACTCCTGAAGTGGAAGCTAGGAAGAAATTTGGCTTCCGTAGGCATCTGGCTGGAGGAGTGCGGCTAAGACTCGGTCACTGGAGAGTTTGGAAGAAGCTCGACCGACCGAAGGAGATGTCTGGGAGGAGTCCGGCTCCTGAAGAAGTTCGACCAAAGAAAAAGCTTGGAGGAAGTTCGGCTCCCGCAGGCATCTGGTTGGAGGAGCGTGGAGGGACTTCGACTCTTGTGGGAGTTCGACTGAAGCTCTGCTGTTGAAAAGTTCGATCAGTTGAAGAAGTTCGGCTAAGGCTCGACCGTTGAGAGTCTGAAGGAGCTTGACCGCTGAAGAGTTCGGCCGGTTGAAGGAGTTCGGCTAAGATCCGACCGCTGAGAGTCCGAAGGAGCTCGACCGCTAAGGAGTTCGGCTGGCTGAAGGGGTTCGACTAAGCCCGACCGTGGAGAGTCCGAAGGAGCTCGATCGCTGAGAAGTTCGGTCGACTGAAGGGGTTCGAAGAAGCTCGGTCGCTGGGAGTCTGAAGGAGCTCGATCGCTGAGGAGTTTGGTCGACTGAAGGGGTTCGATCCGATCATTGAGAGTCCGAAGGAGCTCGGCTGCTGAGGAGTTCGGTCGGTTGAAGGGGTTCCACTAAGATCCGTCCGCTGAAGCTCTTCCATGGCTATTGGTTGCATTAGGCTGAGCATCGAACTGGACTTCGACAGGAGCGGGGTTTATCCCCAATAATAGTTTTCCTCACTTTCGAGTTCGAAACTCGAAGGAAGGGAGTGTAGAAAAGGCGACTGTCGAAGTCTTCTTGTGGGCTCCGTGCTGATTTAGATCGAAGCTCGGGTGAGATCTCATCTCCAGCTAAAGTTGATGTTGAAGTTGAAGCCCGGAAAAGATCTCATCTTCAGCCGAGGTTGAAGTAGGTCTCGCCTCCTACGGTCGAGGTCGGAGGTTGAGCTCATCGGGGCGATATTGTCACCAGCGATCGAGGCTGACTCGAAGGGATCTCCTCTCCTACAGCAGTCCACTCGAGGTTGATTTTCTTGGCTGAGAGAATCTCTCGGAAGAGATTTCCTACAGTTGAGGTTGATGCGGTCGCTCGGAGGAGATCTGTTCTCTAGTCAAGGTTGGCTCGGTCGCTCGGAAGAGATCTTATCTCTAGCCGAAGTTGTCTCGGTCGCTCGGAAGAGATCTTATCTCTAGCCAAGGTTATCGCGGTTGCTCGGAAGAGATCTTATTATCTCTGTCCGAGGTTATCACGGTCGCTCGAAAGATATCTTATCTCTAGCCGAGGTTGGCTCGATCGTTCGGAAAAGATCTTATCTCTGGTCGGTTGTCGCGGTCGCTCGAGAGAGATATTATCTCTAGCCGAGGTTGTCTTGGTCGCTCGGGAGAGATCTTATCTCTGGCCGAGGTTGATGCGGGCGCTCGGAGGAGATCTTATCTCCTGCAGCCGAGGTGGCCTCGGGGGAGATCTTATCTCCTGCAGTCGAGGTTGATACGGGCGCTTGGGGAAGATCTTATCTCTTACAGCCAAGTTTGCCTCGGGGAAGATCTTATCTCCTGTAGTCGAAGTCGGTCCGGACCCTCAGAGAGATCTTATCTCCTACGGTCGAGGTTGATTTGGACGACTCGGAGAGATCTATCTCCTACAGTCGAAGTCAGCCCGGACCATCAGAGGAGATTTATCTCCTGCGGTCGAGAGTTTGCCTCGAGGGAGATCTATATCTCCCGACGGTCGAGGTTGATCAGGGCTCGCTCGGGGAGATCTTATCTCCTGCGGTCCAAGGTTTGCCTTGCGTAAGAGATCTTATCTCCTGCAGTCGACGATTGAAGTAGACCCTCAGGAGGAGATCTTATCTCCTGTGGTCGAGGCTTTGAAGGAGATCTTATCTTTTCGACGCGGGAAGACTTGATCTGACGTGGGCTCGGGGGAGATCTTATCTCCTAACAGCGAATTTACCTCGCGGGGAGATCTTATCTCCTACGGTCGAGGTTGTCTCGGGGGGAGATCTTATCTTCTGCAATCGAGGTTGATGCGGGCGCTCGGGGAGAGCTTATCTCCTAACGACCGAGTTTGCCTCGGAGGAGATCTTATCTCTACAGTCGAGGTTGCCCAGACCCTCGAGGGAGATCTTATCTCCTCACGGTCGAGGTTGCCTCGAGAGAGATCTTATCTCCTACAGTCGAAGTTGGCCTGAACCCTCAGGGGATATCTCTATTCCACGGTCGAGGTTGCCTCGAGAGAGATCTTATCTTCGGCAATCGAGATTGATGCGGACGCTTGGGGGAGATTTTATCTTCTGCAGCCGAGTTTGCCTTGGGAGAGATCTTATCTCCTACAGTCGAGGTCGACCCAGACCCTCAGAGGAGATCTCATCTCCTACGGTCGAGGTTGCCTTGGGGGAGATCTTATCTCCTACGGTCGAGGTTGACACGGACGTTCGGGGGAGATCTTATCTCCTACAGCCGAGGTCAGCCCGGATCCTTGGGGGAGATCTTATCTCCTATGGTCGAGGTTGCCTCGGGGGAGATCTTATCTCCTGCTGCCGAGGTTAAAGGTCTTTGACCTGCTTGTGTTAGGACGAGGTTCTCCTCATGTTCTAACACGGCAACTATTGACTGCTTCTTCCTTGTCATCACATAGTTTTTGCACCCAAAAATAATATTATTGAAAGGAAAGAATTTTACCGAGGGAAGTTACTGGCAGCGTGTTGTTCCTCCAAGTTTCCTTGGGCAGCAAGTTTCGGGTTGGACGACCTCCTCTGGCCTTATCAATTTGGAGCAAGCTTTTATTGGCTTTGATGCTGGGAGATGACGAATTGCCAAAGTACCAAGCTCCTCCCAGGGGTGATGTTGATGATGCCATGAGACGGTCGACCTTCTTATCGTTTCTAGCTACGGCAACGTCCTTGGCCGATCTTCTCCTGCTTCAGGTTGGCGTCGAAGGAATTTACCCAACCGCTCCTTTCTGACAAGCTCCTCAATTTTATCTCGGAGCTGAATGCATTCCTCAGTATCGTGGTCGTGATCGCGATGGTAGAGGTAGTACTTGCTTCGATCGTGCCTGTTTGGGGGAGATCGCAATCCTTCTGATCTTGGTAGTTGATTCTTAACTTTCGTGAGAGTTTGAGTTTGAGGAGAGTTGTGGGAGGCACAGTGGCGGAACCTTTCGAGAGGAGGACATCTTCGCACCCTTCTGCCGGGGCTTCCTTGGTGGCGAGCTCAAGGAGTTCGGGCCTTGCTTGCATTGGGAGGTCGTAAGCACGGTCGAACTTCATTTCATCCTCTTGTGAAACCTGCGGGAGAACTTCATGCCCCTTCATCGGCGTGAGTAAGGCCGAACTTCATGCCCCTTTGTCGGGGCTTCCTTGATGGCGAGCTCGAGGGCGAGTTTGGCGGCCTCACACACACCGAACTTCATTTCGTCCTCCTGTGAAATCTTCTGCAGGAGAACTTTATGCCCCTTTGTCGGGGCTTCTTTGATGGCGAGCTCGAGGGGGAGTTCGACCTCGCTTGCACTAGGGAGGTCGTGAACGCGGCCGAACTTCATTCCGCCTCCTGTGACACCTTCTAGGAGAGAACTTCTGCTCTCTGTTTCTCCTTCCTAAGGGCGATTGGTAAGCTAGGCCAAATGCTCTTCCTTAAGGCTGGTTCCTGGCATCTTCATGGTGGGTTTGTCGGCAAAGTCTTCGTCCGAAGCTGTCGCATGGCCTGCATCATCTTGATGAGGGCACGAACCTGCTGGACTAGCGGGTTAAACTGCTCCACATCTAAGGTGGCTTCAGATGGAATCCAGGGCTGTCGGGGCTGAAATGAAAGCAGATGGACCTGGCACGGAGGCCGCCAATCGTCGAGTCGAAGCTCTCCTGTGAGGCATTTTCTCTTCGAAAAAGAACTCTAAAAAGGAAGAAGAGAGATCTTCGAAGAGGGAAGAGAGAAATCGTCGCCGAGCACTCCTTTAAGAACAAGGGAACCTCGGAGGTTCGGTGCCCTCCTAGCGCCAATATGTTGACGCAGAAACTAGTTGTCGCCGGATCCAGCTGGAGCGGAGGTGGACGAGATCGCTGCCGGGGATCTGTAAAATAAAGTTCCGTCCGGAGTCGGTGGGGGTGGCTCCGATAAGACCCTCCGACGATCAAGTCAGCTTTGGCCAACAGGAATGGAGTGCTCAGGAATGAGTTCCGCAGAGCTTAGAGAAGAAGAGGAGAGCTTAAGGCTTAGAGCTTAGAGCTTAGAGAAGGAGAGGAGAGCTTAGGGCTTAGAGTTAGCATATTTGGAGGATCCTTTTTATAGGCGGAGCTTGATGGTGATAACTACAGCTGCCTGGTGGTGGGCTGCTGGAGGCTGTACCAAATTTGATGCGGAGAGGATGGTATCGTCAGGTCGATAGTGACAGCCATACCGTCCGATAGTGGTGGACTGCTCGAGGTCTGGTGGAGCCGCCTGTAGCATCGTCTGTGGTAGACTGATGGTGATCGTTCGTCCAGCTTTAATAGCCGTGGCTCTGAGAAAGCAGGCTTGGTGGACTTCGGCATATATCGATTCCAAAGGAGTTCGAACTCCTGAAGAGGAAGCTCGGAAGGAATTCAGCTTTCATAGGCATCTAGCTGGAGGAGTGCGGCTAAAGCTCGATCGCTGGAGAGTTTAGAAGGAGCTCGGCGGACCAAAGGGAATGTCTGAAAGGAGTCCAACTTCTGAAGAAGTCCGATCGAAAGGGAAGCTTGGAGGAAGTTTGGCTTCCGCAGGCGTTTGGTTGGAGGAGTGTGGAGGGACTTCGGCTCTCGCGGGAGTCCGACTGAAGTTCTGCTGCTGAAAAGTTCGGTCGGTTGAAGGAGTTCGGCTAAGGTTCGATCGCTGAGAATCCGAAGGAGCTTGATCGCTGAAGAGTTCGGTCGGTTGAAGGAGTTTGGCTAAGGTCCGACTGTTGAGAGTCCGAAGAAGTCCGGCCGCTGAGAAGTTCGGTCGGTTGAAGGGGTTCGAAGGAGCTCGGCTGCTGGGAGTCCGAAGGAATTTGACTAAGATTCGTCTACTGAAGCTCTTTCGTGGTCACTGATTGTATTAGGTTGAGCATCGAACTGGACTTCGACAAAAGCAATATTTATCTTCAATAAAAAATTTATTAATATTAAATAAAAAAGATGCTTTCATAGAAAAATGGAAGATAAAGAACCAAATAAGACGTTCATAGGAAATTCAATCTCCCATAGGCCTATAGAAAAACAAATGGAACAGAGAAAAAAAAAAAAAAAAAAAAAAGGAGAGAAAGAACCAAATAAGAAGTTCATGGGAAGCTGATGACGTCTTCCTTTGCGGCTTCCAATAATCTGCTGATGAAAAAGTTGTTTGACTTTATCCTCCTTTAAATTTGTAATTTTATTTTATTTCTATACAAAGTCGCACCGACCGCTTCTCATTACTTGGACCTGGGCCAACCGAGAACGTCAAATCGCACGGTAGACAGTACATTGATCTATCGTAGGATGATCCAAAATATATATAATAAAATTATTTTAACTAATAATTTTTCTACGGTGGATAACATGCGACATTATCCCATGTATTTCACCGATTCGACTTGACCTGCTCCATGCAATAATTTCTCCCAAACACTGGCACCTGCGATCAACGAAGAAGCTCCGATAGATCTTCCCTGCTCCTCTTCCTCCCCTCTCAGTTCCTCTTTCCCTAAACCGAACTACTCATAAAACCCCCCAGCACACCACCATGGCCGCCGGAGAAGGACGCATAGAGAAGGTATTGAGGTCTCTCCAAGACCCAGGTGTTGGCCGAATTGTCCTCTTCAGCATGAACGGAGGGGTTGGGAAGACATGGACTGCGAGGCACGCTATGCGCCGAGCCATGGATACCGATCTTTTCGACATCTTCGTCTGGGTCACCCTGTCCGTCGATCTCAATTGGAGGCATGCCCAAAGGAGGATTGCGGAGAATCTTTCCATTCCAATTCCCACTGACCGTGCCGACGGCGAGGGAGGAGAGATTGTCTCGATGATCAGGCACGAAATTTGGAGAATACTATCGGAGAAGAGGTTCTTGCTGGTGCTGGATGATGCATGGTTGGTAGAGGGAGAAGTTTTGGATTTAATGGGAGTTCCGTGCCCTGGTCCAAAGAACCTTTCCAAGGTCATAGTTACCACGAGGTCGACTCGGACCTTTGTAGTGATGGAGCCCGCCGTGGTGTTTGAGCCAGAAGCTCTTCCTGCGAAGGAATCCTGGAGTTTGTTTTGCGACGTGGCGGGCGAATCTTTCACTTCACCTGCTGTCCATTCGGTTGCGCAAACCGTAAGGGGCCAGTGCTCAGGCGTGCCCCTCCTGATCATCTTGATTGCAGGAGCCCTGAGAGAAATTAAGGATGCTTGGTTACTTAGGGATCAATTGCGGCAGGCCTCGTCAGCATTGAGAGCTGACGCCGAGCAATTAACGTTTCAGACCATGTATAGGGTGGTAAAATTTTCTTATGACGCTTTGCCCAGTGATTCGATGAAAGATTGCTTCTTGTACTGCACGTTTTTTGCAGGGGGCAGGGATATCAATTCGGAGGAGTTGATTCGATATTGGGTACTGGAAGGATTGATTCATGGGTATGACTGCCCACACGAAGCTTACAAGCAGGGGAGAGTGGTGCTCGAGGAGCTTGTGAATCGTGGTGTTCTTATTAGAGAGAGTGGCGATCGCGCTAGCATGCACGATGTGGTCAGAGAAGTGGTGCGAGAAATCGCAAGCGCAAGCGGTAGAACCTCCTATGAGAGGGTGGGATTGGATCTAACCTTGCCACCAGGTGAGTTTGTGTGGAGAAGCTTCAGATGGATCTCACTGAAGGACAACTTATTAAGAAAGTTGCCCGAATGCCCCCAGTGCAACAACCTCTCGACCTTGTTGCTCAGAGGAAATCAAGTCTTAACTCAAATTCCAGATGCATTTTTTGATGACATGGAGAAGCTTCGAGTTCTCGACCTTTCATGCACCGGTATTCAATGGCTGCCGACTTCCATCTCCAAATTACTTGACCTCCGGGTGATGCTTCTACGAGGTTGCCAGTCTCTGGAGAGTGTAACGGAGTTGCATACACTCGAAAAGCTTGAGGTGCTTGATCTTTCTGAAACCTCAGTTCAATCATTACAGTGTCTCGGTAGCCTTACCAACCTTCGTCACCTCTCACTGAGGAGGTGCCGATGCACGAAGTCAGAGCTGCACTTGGAAGTGCTAACGATGCTGAAGGAGCTTGATCTTTCAGGCACAACACTAGTTGAATTCCCTTATGAGATCTCTAAACTGACCCAGCTAAAGCGCGTTGATCTATCCGGAACGCGGTACACAAGACGACTGAATTGGGAAGCCTTGCAGTGGCTACCTGAAAATCTGAACTGGGAAAATTGCGATGTCTCTGATACCCCTATGGAGCTGGTCAGGAATGATGGAGGAGTCCGTGTAGCCGTTGGTGACTCCGACTTCCTCATATCTTTGGACAAGAACTCCCAGCTCTGGGAGAATTGCTTCAAGAAATTTCATTTTTATGTGTCCCCTTCAGAGAGGGGAAGCTTAGAGAATGATATTCGTTTCCAAAGGAAGCAATTCATCTTCAGAGACATCTACTTTGAGTCCAGGCATTTTGCTCATTCTGTGGACCACACAAGATATTTGGAGATTTGTGGCGTTAGTAGCTATCCCGAAGGCATTGAAGGCGTCCTGAACAATGCAGAGCTTCTGTTTTTGAACAACAATGCGTTCATGAAGAGATTGTCTGATTTGGGTTTCGAAAATATGAAAGTAATGAAGGAGTGTTGGATTGAGAGATGTGATGAAGCAGAGGTGGTCTTCACGGGAGACGATGTGCAAGTAATTGCTGCAATTGGCAGACTGGAGAACCTGTGGATTTCTAACCTTGCAAACTTAAGGCATTTATGTGAAGGAATGGAGAGACCAATGAGCTTCTCATCGCTGCAACATTTACATGTGGATTGTTGTCCTAACCTTGTAAGCATGTTCTCCTCAGCACTGCGTCTAGAAAATCTTGTAAGTCTTCAGATTAAATTTTGTGACAAGTTGGAATGTGTGTTCGGGGAGTCAGTGGTGGGTCAAGAGACGCTTCCGCAGCTGCGAACTTTGCGCCTGTGGGAACTACCAGAGTTCAAGAGCATCTGTGAAGGACACTTACCGTTACTGAACATGATGAAAGTGAAGGAATGTCCGAAGCTGAAGAAGCTTCCACTTGATGCAAACGACATAAGACCGCTGGTGGAGATCAGAGGAGAACGGTGCTGGTGGAATAACTTAATGTGGGAAGATGAGAGGGTCCACACTTCATTACACTTTAGAAATTGGGGTCGCTTTTGAAACGTGAAACAGCGGGTGAGGTAGAAATCCTCATGAAAATTGGTTGCTGACAAAGTGTTTGTTTTTATTTTTATTTTTTATTTATGATAAGGGAGGTGAGATGCCGCCCAATTTTATCTATGGTTGCTGACGAAGTTATTGTTTAATTTATGTATCACATGTTCCTTTATTCTCTTTGAGATAATCCATCGCCATGTATTTATTATACTTGTTCGAGTCTGCTGTCCCCTTTGACGTCCTGGAAGAGTACAATCTTGTAAATATTTTCTTCCAATTAATAAAGCGGGGGAAGCGTCTCCCTTCATCATTACTAAAAAGAACAGATCATCCATAGCCATCGTTGCATGAAGTCTGCCATATTCCCATCTTTGCCGTCAAATAAGGTCTCTAAAAATATTGGTTGATTACGGATTAACCGGCCAATTCCTGTATTATCTTTAATGTTTTATTCGCTTTTATGATTTTATCAGGGGACCACACCGAGAGAGAGTCTCCGTCAACCTGGAGTAATGGGTCCCATATCTTGAACAGGTGGACCAATCAATGCCGGATTATGGTGACGGTGGACCTCCTCCAAATTCTGGTTTCATCTTTCGTTGCAGAGGGAAGCTAAAGGTTCGCTTCTTCTACACTTCGTGGCCTTTTCTTGGACCCCATTTGCCTCTTTCCATGCGCTTTCCTTCTGGGGAACCAAAAAAAGAAAAAGAAAAAGAAAGACTCTGCTTTCCTTTCCCCTTCCTTGATGTGGCACCAGAGCTGCCAACAAAAGGCATGTAAAAGCCTTTTTTGAAGGAAAATGGTGGATGCAAGTCGCTTCCACTTTTTATTAAATTATATGTAAAATTATGTGTGGTGATTGGTTGAGGTGAAGAAAAGAGGAAGGAGGATTCGGAAGCGACTGGCTTCCTCTGTTTTCATTCAAAAATATATTTTTTTTCCATATCTTTATTAATTTCTAGCTTTCTTCTTCATCAGTTCTGGGTGCTGTTCGTTGGAAGGAGGGAACTTTAGGAAGATAGCTCAGCAGAAGAATGTCTCTTGAAATAATACAATTTCTCATGAGTAAATATGCGGACGGTCTTGGAGGAGAGGATTCTGCAACAATTCCTTTTATTCACCAATTCCAGGAGATCAAGGAAGACCTGGAAAGGAAAACAAGGTTCTCCATGTCGCTAGGCACCACCGACCTGCTCCAAGAATCACTCAACAACCTAAATGACATGCTGATCGAGTGCCAAGTGCTGTCCAAGAAGCACCGGAATCATGAGCAGTGTAAGCATACGTACTTCTATTCTTTAGCCGATCTGTATTTTCTTTTAAAAACCAGACCATGGAAGTAGAATATATCGCTGCATCAGAGGCTGCAAAGGAAGCATTTTGGTACAAGAAGTTTGCTGTAGAAATTGAAGTAATGCCATCAGATGCCATTCCTCTGTACTACGATAATAATGATGCCATAGCCCTTGCTAAGGAGTCGAGGTCTCACCAGAAATCTAAGCACATTGAGCGGCGATATCACCTCATCCGCGATTACCTCGAGAAGGGTTACGTCGAGGTCAAGAAAGTCAATTCCGTAGATAATGCGGCAGACCCACTTATAAAGCCATTGGGATAACAAAAGATCGAAGCCTACCTTGAGAAGATGGGACTTAGACTTGTAGCCAATTGATTTTAGAACAAGTGGGAGATTGTTAGATATATGTGCCCTAGAAGCTAGAATTGGCTGACACTTGTAATACACTTCTAGGGGCAAAATTATAATTTTGACTATAATCAATAAAATAGATTATTTTCTATCACATATGTGTATTTAGTGTCTATGATACATCTTTGGAGTTAATGGTAATGATAATTCATATTTTCAAGGATTGAAAATTTAAGACATGAATAATCATTATTAACTCATAAAATGCTTCCGACCATAGGATCATCACGAGAATGATGATTGATCGAAAAGATTGGTGTACAATCGCTTCTTTTTAGTAGATGAGTCTTGAGTCTACAGTGTGAAGACATCAGAATGAGAGTACAGATACTCGTTAGAGAACGAGGGCACTGAGCGTGACCACCTCGAGTAGTCATTAGGAAGTCTACCTTCTCGTCAATGACTGACTCGATGCTGCAGTGGTGTGTCTGGTTCTTTGATCTGAGGTGTATCAGCAGTTTATCTTTGAGGATGTTATAGTTTGACTACACCATAACTCGATCTCCTAGCCATTCAAAATTCTGAGGTGTATGTTGGCTATAG
>QRFJ01001183.1:195666-303047 GCA_006176705.1 Cocos nucifera
AGGCAGAGGGTCTGCAAGGATTCAAACGTAAAATCGGACCATAAGTGATGGAATGCTGGAAGCAAATCCAAGTACAGGCCTTTGAATTGTGACATAGGCAGGTGGGAGCAGAGGAGTTCGACCGCTGAACTTCTCAGCTGTGGACAAACCAAGGTCCATGGAGTACACTCAGCTGATTGAACGCGAGAGAATGCTAATGGAGAGTGTCGAATCGATTCAGGAATTGGAATTGTTGGATGGTTGGTTCGGTAAGACCGTGCTAGCACAACTGCTCTTAACAACCAGCAGGTGAGACAGCGCTTCTTTCCAGGCTCTGGATTTTGTGTGTCCAGACAATCAACAGAGGACAAGATCTGAGAAGAGAGATTCTGGAGAGGATGCTAACATCTCTTGGAGTCGAGAGGATGTCATCATTCCATTCCAAATTCTTGATTCAGAAGCACAGCCTTGCCAGAATGATGTTCGCCTTCACCTACACAATTGATGGGCAAACGAACTCATTGTATTTGATGATTTTGGAGCAACGATGGAAATGGTATGAAAATTTGATCTGGCTGCCAAGAGATGGTGAATGGGCTGACCGTCTTGCTTTTGATTGCCAAGGGAAGCGGTGGCGGAGTTATCGTCACAAGTAGATTGGAAGAGGTGGCCGTAAAGATCATGTTTGGTGAAACAGAAATCTTTACCACCTCAACCTCTGCACCGATCGCGAAAGTTGTGGGCTATATTCATGGATTCACTACAAAAGATGGTCGCATGTCCGATCATCAACCCTAACAGGCATGAAGAAGGAAATTTTGGACAATTGCAGTGGCTGCCATTGGCTGCAAAGACTGTGGGAGATTTGAATGGGTCTTCCCATCATCCGGAGATTCAAGAAGGAAAACAAGCTTGAGCGATGATAGCTCTAAACAAGTGGAAGTGTTTGATAAGATTATGTTCATTTTATTGTTGATAAGCGCATACCATTGCATATTTTAACTTCATTTATCTAGGTGATTAATGAATTTTACTCATACTAACATAAAATGCAATGTACTTTATTCTAGGTCTGATGTAAGAGAGCGCAAAAATAATAATAGCTAGAATGGAGATATAAAAAAATTACCATCAGACAACTGAAGAAAAGAAATGTATAATCCATAATCCATTAACTTGTACATCAATTTTGGAGCACATCAAAATGTTTAAAGACTTTGCCCTATATACTCTTCTTTTCATCTTACTTAGTGAGAAGTGACTAGGGTACGCCCAATCTTTTTATTTTTTTTAAAAAAAAAATCTTAAAGAGCTGTCTTCCAATATCATCTTCACTAAAGCTACCAATTACTCATGTTCTTAGAGAGTGATAATTTTTTGTGTGGCACAGTCTGCAGTCTGGACTAATCACATGATAAAAGTGAGTCTAAACTAAAAACCAAAGCCACGTATGTCCTCAATAAGAAAAGTGACTTCCATGTTCTGCGTTAACCTGCAATATGGAAGAAGGGTACACCTATTCTCAATGGTTCAGAAACTTTCTAAAACATTCTTCTCATTCGTAAAATAAAAAACATTAATTATTTTATGCTTTGAACTTCCAAAAGAAATTTGATTTAAGGAAGATGCATTGACTTCAAGAGATATTTTTGTTTCAGATGTTTGGGGAATTATAAGCGGACAAAAATACTCTTTAAGTGTGGAACATGGTATAATTTGTAAAGCTTGCATGTTGAACATCAGTTGGATACTTCAAACGAAGAGTCACTTTGATGTAATCGAAAGACTGAGGTGTATGTTGGCTATAGCATGTTCATTGTAGGAACTGGATTGCATCAAGATGGGATCTATCTACCTCGGTGGTAGAGGAGTAGCCCTATGATGATCATGAAATCAAGTCCAGAAATCCATGGCCATGGTAGAGTGAAATAATAGAAAGAGTTTCTATTTAGATTTTCACATTGGACTCGAATCGAATGATTACATCATATGACAGAAACTAGGGTTTGACGAGTTCACCTTAACCCTAATCTGATCGGAGCTCAAGATAGAAGAACTTAATCACACAGGTAGCTGCACCAAGAGGTTCGCATTCAGCTCTGATGGGTTGCCACCATATACTGCTAGGTGTCACTGGTGGATTTTGGGAGCAATTAGAATGATTTAGATGATCGATCATTCTAGCTGTTCGAATCAGAAGAGTTCTGATCCATCGAAAGGAGTTTTCGATGATGTCGATGATAGAGATCATGACATATCCCATTACCATATAGAACTGAACCTAACTGGATCACACAAATAAAGGGTTTGAATCTGGTGATCATCAATTGAACCGATCCAGTTTAATTGATATGAATGAGATTCAATTAGGTTCAAAAAATCATGCTAGCACTCGATTGAACCTAACGTTCTTCTTTTACTATCATAAATAGTTGTCCTGACTGAGCCAAAGGAGTTTGTGCTCGATCAGAGGCCTTCACTTGGTCTGACTGGAGCCTGTCCAGGTCAAAAAAGGGTTGTCTTATTTTGTAAGACAATACCTGCCATTTTTGGTCACCTGCCATTTCTCGTCCTTTGACTTTGGTCAAAAGTTGACCTTTGACTGGTCAAATGTTGACCATTGACACTTTGACTTCTGTCCACGTGTCATGCACCTATTGGAGAGCTAGTGGAGGCTTGTCTCCCTGTCAGAAATTGGTAAGAAGGAGGGTGCACGCCACCCCTTGGCGTGCACCCAAGCTTGAGGCGCTCAGGAGTCCCTGTTGGACAAGGACTCCATCTCCTTATTGGATTCTGATTAGACTCCTCCTAAGAACCAACTTTGACTGGTCTTAGGTGCCATCTAAGGATGAATCCAAGGGACTCTATTTCCACCAATCAGATTTAGATCTGATTTCATAAAGGGTTATGATTGGTTGGGATGAAGAGGAGTTGGATCATGCATAGTCTATAAATAAGACCCTGCACCCAACTCAAAGAGGAGAACAATTCTTTACGCCCCAAGGCTGCCTCTCTCTTCCTCCTCCATGCTAAGTTCATCTTCTCCCTCTCCTTCCATGCCCAAAGAAGTTTGGAATCTCAGTTGGTGCAATCTAGACGAGAGAAAGGTGACAGAAAGCTAGAAGGCTGCGCTGCTGCAAAGGACAACTGCTGATCTTCAAAAGCTGTTTTGAAGATCCTGCAAATCAGATTTAGATATAATTTTTGGAGACATGATAGAGAAGAAAAGGATCTCCAAATCCAGTTCGAGTGGATACCGGTAGAGGCTAGGCACTTGCGTGGCTAGATCCAGAACCTTCCATTGCTTATAGGATCATCAACGGATAATAGGATTACCCTACATCAAGGTAAATTAAATCTGATTTAATTTATCTATATTTTATTTTAATTATTAGAATAATAAAAATTAGATCTAAAATATTTTAGATCTGATTCAGATTAAAGAAAAAAGTTTTGAAATATATCTTGATCCGATCAGATCTGAACGAACCTGGTCTGAAAAATTAGGATTTCCCTTCAACTGAGCTTTTCCATCTACTCTAAAGAAAGTAGCAAGAAATTAGTACTCGACATTGAGATCGAGTATGATTTTCTCTTTCGACTAGATGAGCCATCAGTTTATGGCTCATTTCGTCAGTAGCCGACGTCTCAGGCAAGGTTTGGACTTCCTCATCAACATCAAGCAAAAAGAGAAAGAGTCCATCCGAGCTTATGTCAACTGCTTCAATGTTACTGCCCTTGAGATCCAAAATTTGGATCAATCCATTGCCATGGCCTTGAAGGGTAGCCTTCAAAAGAATGATTTGTTATTCTTCTTGAAGAAAAAGTATCCCAAAAATTTTATCGATCTACTAGCTCGAGCTAAAAGATATGCCCGAGCTGAGGAAGCCTTCAAGTTCAAGGATAAGGTAGCTATAGGAGAGTGGCAGATGAGAGAATCTAGCAAGCCCGTAGTTGAAGAAAAGCCGAACGAAGTTCGACCGCACTCTCAGACTTCTCCAGAGTGCAAGTAAACTCGAACTCCTCCTCGAGCTCGTCGTCAAAGAAGCCCTGATGGGAGGGCGCGAGGAAGTTCTTTTCCTAGATGATTTCATAACTATGCCTCCCTTAATGCTCCAAAAATATGAGTACTGATGGAGATCAAGAAGCAACTGCCAAGGCCGAAGAGGATGCACACTCATCCTGGCAAGCGAGAGAGGATGCGCACTTATCCTAGAAAGCGCAATCCTAACAAATACTGCCTCTATCATCATGACCATGGTCACGATACTAAAGAATGCATTTAGATACAAGGTGAGATCGAAGAGCTCATCAGACGAGATCGGCTTGGCCGATTTCTATGATGTCAGTCCAAAGAAAGAGAGAATCGACCAAGGACACTGTCGCAGCCAAAATCGCCAAGGAGGGAGGAGCAACAGGAAGGTCGGCCACCTCTCGGCATCATCATCACTATCTCTAGAAGACTTCGATGAGAGGAAGCCGATGGATCTGAAGGATCAATGAAGAGACAGAGGACTAAAGAATCCATAGCCTTCACTGAAGCAGATGCATAGAAAGTTCAGTTTTCGCACAATGATATAGTTGTAATTGCTTTAAATATTGCAGACTTAATGTACGCCATGTCCTTATTGATAATGAAAGTTCAGCCGATGTCTTATTTTATGATGTTTTCTCCAAAATGTCTATACCTAACAGTCGGCTTGGATCATAGAACTTCCTATTGGTAGGCTTCACTGGCGATGTAGTACCAATTGAAGGTATAATAACTTTGGTTATGGCTATAGGATAATATCCAAGACAGTCCAGGGCATGGGTGGACTTCTTGGTAATAAAAGCTTCATCGACTTATAATGCAATCCTTGACCAATCTGGTCTAAATGCACTTCAAGCGGTGGTGTCAACATACTACTGAAAAATAAAGTTTCCAATAAGTTATGAGATCAGAGAACTTAGAGAAGATGAAACCCTGACGAGGCATTGCTACTCAATTGCTTTGTAGAGGGGTAAGCGGCCAGATCCTTGTCCTGATGGGCTAGATGTCTACGATAATCTAACGGAAGAGCGAGATGAGTCTATGGAAGATCTTATTTTCGTTTCACTGAATGATGAAAATGCGGAGCATACGATACAGATCGGCTCTAACCTAGCATAAGAAGTATGAGAGCAACTTATCGAATTTCTACAGAGGAATGCGGATATTTTTGCTTGGGTCCCCGACGACATGCCCGAGATAGATGCAGAGGTCATGGAACATCGTCTAACGGTCGATCCTAAACATCGGCAAGTGAAAGAGAAGATGCGTAGCCATGCTCCAGAGAGATAGAAAGCAATTACAAAGAAAGTTGACAAGCTTCTCAAGGTCGGATTCATCCAAAAAGTCAACCATCTGAACTGGGTCTCTAATGTCATGCTCATCAAAAAAATGAACGACAAGTGAAGAATATGCATAGACTTCAAAAAAGTTGAACAAAGCCTATTCAAAAGATAGCTATCTCCTATCCAGGATTGATCAACTGATGGATGCAACCTCGGGCCATGAGCTCCTCATCTTCATGGATGCCTTTTTCGACTATAACCAAATCCAGATGGCACCAGAAGATGAGGAGACGACTGCTGTTATTACTGATTGTGGTCTTTACTATTATAGGATTATACTTTTTGGACTAAAAAATGCAGCAATAACATACCAATGCCTAATCAACAAAATCTTTAAGAAGCAGATCGACTGCAACATGAAAGTATATGTAGATGACATGCTTGTCAAAAATCAAGCTTTAATAAATTACATTGCCGACCTTGAAGAGATCTTCAGCATCCTTAAGAGATACAAGATAAAGATGAACCCAACCAAGTGCACATTCATTGTAACTTTAGAAAAGTTATTGGGATTAATGGTGTCGAGGCACGTAATCGAAGCAAATCTGAAGAAGATTCGGACCATTCAAGAGATGACTACTCCAAAATCAATCAAAAAAGTTTAACGTCTAATTGAAAAGATGGTGGTCCTGAACCGCTTCATCTCAAGATCGGTCGAGCGATGCATGCTCTTCTTTTAGGTCTTAAAGTAGTCAAAGAAATTTTGCTGGACCACCGAATGTCAACAAGTCTTTAAAGAGCTTAAGAACTTTTTCAGTTCATCTCTCCTATTAGCAAAGTCTGAATTCAAAGAAGAATTATTTTTGTACCTGACGGTCTCCCCAGTGGCCCTTACGACAGTTCTAGTCAAAGAGGAGGTGAAAGTACAGTGATCGATTTACTACATGAGCTGAATCTTGAGGGACATCGAGACTAGGTATACCAAGTTAGAAAAACTAATTTATGCTTTGCTGATTATAGTCCAAAGGCTCCGATCTTATTTTCAAGGGCACACCATAATCCTCATCATGGATCAGTCAATTAAAGCAATCCTTCATCGAACGGATGCCTCCGGAAGAATCGCAAAATGGACAATCGAGCTTACAGAATTTGACATCAACTACCGACCTCGATCATTGTTCAAAGCTTAAGTATTGATAGATTTTATAGTTGAATGCAGCATTCTGGATGAAGTCGAGCTTGAACAAAATGAAATCAGCATTCTATAGTTGCAGTTGAGCTCCTCTGATCTTGGTTAATCCAAAGGAGATCATCGCTGAATACGCACTGTGCTTTGAATTTTCTGCAACTAATAATGGGACTGAATATAAAGCTTGGGTCACCGGGTTAAAGATGGCTAAAGAGTTAGAAGCAGATTGGCTCCAAGTCTACAGTGATTCCTAACTGGTGGTCGAATAGGTTAGCGGTAGTTATGAAGCTCGAAAGAAAAGCATGATAAAATATCTTGAAAAAGTGAAGAACTTGACTCCAACCTTCAATAATTTTAGCATCCAATACATTTCGAGGATAGAAAATATCAGAGCCGACCTTCTCTCTAAGTTGGCCACTTTAGCCCCAATCGAACTATCCAAGAAAGTATTTTTTGAGGTTCTAAAATGCCAAAGTTCAAAGGATTTGTAGTCCGTTATGCAAGTCGAGCATGAGTTGAGCTAGATCGACCCACTAGTTGCTTATCTCAAGGATGAAGCTCTCTCTTATGATCCGAAAGAAGCTCGAAAACTCAGAAATCAAGTCTTCTGGTATATTCTGTATGAAGGCAAGCTGTATAAAAGGTTATATTCTCTACTGCTCTTGAGATGTCTCCGACCTTCAGAAGCCAACTTTGCATTATGAAAAGTAGATGAAGAAATCTACGAAAGTCATATAGGGGCCAGATCCTTATCATACAGACTGCTTCAGTAGGATTACTATTGATCGATCTTGTACCATGATTCTATAAAGTATATCAAAAAATATGACCGCTGTCAGAGAAATGCAAACATTCAAAGGCAATCGAATTTCGAACTTACACCCCTGAGCGTCCTGTGGCCATTCGCTCAGTGAGGAATGCACATACTCAAATATTTTTCTATGACATCTGGACAGCGTAAGTTTCTCTTGATGATAATAGATTATTTCACAAAATGGATCGAGACTGAACCTTTAGCAAAAATCACTAAAACAAAAGTACAGAACTTCGTCTGAAAATCGATTGTTTGTACATTTGGCTTATTTCGAACTCTCATAATAGATAATGGATGATAGTTTATCGGAGCAAAATTCATCGAATTATGTGAAGATTTAAACATCTTCCACCATTTTACATTAGTAATCCATTCACGGGCAAACGACGAAGCTAAAGTGACCAATAGAATTCTATTGCAAGACATCAAAGCAAGACTTGAAAGAGCAAAAGAGACTTGGATGGACGAACTCTATCACATACTCTAGGCATATCGAACTATCCAAAGATTGCCAACTAGGGAGATCCTATTTGTCTTAGCTTTTGAAATAGAAGCGGTCATCCCAATAGAACTTAAACTTTCTTTAGCACGAGTCGTGGCATTCAATGAGCAGCATAACTCACAGGACCTCAAGACTAATCTCAACTTATTGGAGGAAAAACGAGAAAAAAGCTCAAGTTTGGATGGCAGTCTATAAGCAAAAAGTAGCTCGCTACTATAACTCTAGAGTTAAAGATAAAATATTCAAAGTGGGAAACTTGATACTTCGACGAGTGGCTATTTCACAACCTCAAGATCAAGAAAAGCTCGCTTCAAATTGGGAAGGTCCATATAGAGTAAAGAAGGTCATCTAATCTGGAACTTATCGTCTAAAGAAATTTAGAGGAGCAATATTTTCGCGATCTTAAAATTTAGAAAATCTGAGATTGTACTACCAATAATTTGCCCTCAATAAAACTCCTCTATTTCAGTATTATTGCTTTTCATTGCAAAAATCATGTGATGACAGGAAGTAACTCTCTGAAATAATCAAAAGAGGCCATGTTAGAAATAGGAGGAGGACCTCAACCTAACATGAGCAAGATCGAAGGCTTCATTAATTTAAGATGAGATGAGGGTAGAGATCTTGAAAATGGCCCTAATGCACCCTTACAGTCATGTTAGAAATAGAAGAAGGATCTCGTCCTAACATGAGCAAGGTTGAAGATCTCGTTAATTTAAGATGAGATGAGGAAAGAGGTTCTGATAATGGTCCTAATGTGTCCCTACAGTCATATTAGGAACAGAAGATGGATTTCATCCTAACATGAGTAAAGTCGAAGGTTTCATTAATTTAAGACGAGATGAGAAGAGAGGCCCTGATAATGACCCTAATATGTCCCTACAGCCATGTTAGGAACAGCAGAAGGACATCATCCTAATATGAGCAAGGTCGAAGGTCTCGTTAATTTAAGACGAGATGAGAAGAGAGGCCCTAACAACGGTCCTAATATGCCCCTATAGCCATGTTAAGAATAGAAGAAAGATCTCATTCTAACATGAGCAAGGTCGAAGATCTCATTAAACTAAGATGAGATGAAGGGAGAGGCTCTACCAATAGCCCTAATGTGCCTCCATAAGTCACGTCGGGAATAGAAGAAAAATCTCATCTTAACGTGAACATAAGCTAAGACCTCGTTGATCAAAGAAGAGAGAAAAGGTGAAGCCCTACCGACAATCCTTACACATGTCCTTTCTACGATGACCTGACCACGTCAAATACAAAAAGAGAAATTCTATCTTTCACAGGAGAGATTCCAGCTCGACATCCACAATAAGCATCTCATTAAAAGACAATGCAAAGAAAAAACAAAGTAAAGAAACTAAAGCCACGAGCCAACTTTGAATTCGTACGAAACAAAGATAACAAAAAAGGTACTATTTTATTATAAAAATATATTCATTACATGCAAAACATAGGATGACAAGATCAATTACACCAAAAAAAGAGAAAGAGAAAGGCCATCAAAATTCTAAGAAGGATCGAATCCCTCAGACTTCGGATTGGTAGCCATTACTAAAGATTTTTTTAGGCAATCGACCTCCTCCTCGAGCTCCCTCCATCTCATCATGTTATCGTAGAATATTCTGTCGGCTCGACGATAGTTCTCCTCTGACTCTCGCAGCCTCCTCCTTAGGATCTCGGACTTGGCCTCCACATCCTTGATAGCCTGATGCTCGTAAGTCAGCTCGAGCTTCAACCATTGCATCTCAATCTTTTTCGTACCGACCGACCCCCAGAGTTCACTAATGATCCTCCTCAAGGAGGCAACCTCCTCAACCTCCCTGCTTGTACCAGCCTGAAAGCTGACATCAAGTTGCCGCTGGAGCCAGACTACTTCATTGTTGGAAGCACGAGGCTTCTGTTCTAGTATGGACATTCTATTGCTCCAGTCCAGTCGGTAAGTTTCATATGTGAGCCAACATCATGCAACTATTTTTAAAATGCGGAGAACCTCATCGACCAGTCTTACTCGAACTGTGTCTCATCGGAGGACCACGGTGAGCTCCCCTCCAGAAGTTGGATCTTCTCTCTTGCCGCCTTAAGATTGACCTCAAGAGAACTGATCTTCGCTATTAGTGCCTCGGATTTATTATTGACGTTCCTCTTAAGCTCAGCAATCTCCTTCTCGAAGCTATCTTTCCAGATGCTGAAGCTCACAGAATCCTTTATGTGTAAACTTCGGAGGTAAGTGACCTCTTTGGTCGCCTTCAAAGCATTCTTTCGAGAAGCTCGAAGGTCGTCCTCCATCTTCTTCAACTTCATCTTCAGGTGATGAACCTTTTTCTTGAAATCTTTGATTAAAGGTTTTAGAGGAATGCCTTGAGGCAGTGGCTCACTATCATTTGGAGATTGTTGGCCTTGGCTGCGATCGCTGGAAGGGTTATGAACGATATTCACCACGGCATAAGAGTAAAGAAAAGAAAGTTTATTTTTATTTCTTAAAATATTTGAGTATACAAAAAAAAGAAAAAGACACAAGTAATCAGAAATTTTTGACCTCGGTCGGTGCAGAGGCAGGCGAGGTCGGTGCATCCTTTATGGCTTTAGGCTTGGGAATGGACTCGAAAGCTTCAGCTGTAAGTTCAGGAGCATCTAGGATAGGTTCAACGGTAGGAGATATGGTGCCGACGTTGGAGGGACCGACTTTCTCATCGGATTTGTCTGTCAGAAAGTCAAGGTCTACCCCAAAAAAGTTCTTCACGACCCTCTTCATACAGATCTCGAACCCCTCCAAGAAGGCTTCCTGGATGAACGCAATCTTGATGTCCTCCATTGCTTTGGAGAACTTGAAGGCTTCAATAGCCCTCTCCCTCTCGATGCCGACCTCCTCCTTGGCCTTCTTTCTTTTGCCTTCGGAGAGAGTCAGGACTGCTCCTAGTCCTGTAGAAACTTCTTCCTCTTTTCACAAAGTCTCCCGAAGGTGCTCGACCTCTGCGGTTTGAACTTTTGAGGCCGCCTTCAAATGGTTAACCTTAGCTCGAACCCTCTCGACCTTCGCTTGAACCTCCTGCAGAGCTTTAGAAGCCTCGATCTGACAGAGATCGACGACCTTCGAGTGGGCAAACAAGTAATGCCCCAGCTATAAGACAAGAAGAAAGTAAGTCAGAACTTTAAAAGTGCATCCTTCATTCAAAAAAGTTCAGAAGAATGGGTCATCTCGAGATAGGTGATGAAAGACTCATCAAATTTCTCGGCATCCTCCGTCCTAATCATTTTCTTGATAATGTGCGGGAGGATGCTGTCCTCCATCAAGAACTGGACGACCTCTCGGTCATCCAAGGAAGCTCGCTCCTGATTGGAGCCTTCGCCACTCAAACTCTCTACCGCCCTCCTCATCTTTTTTTTGACGACGTTCTTTTTCTTCTTCTTCTTCTCAACGACCTCACATTGCTCGGGAGGTGTGGTGACGGTGTCCTCTTAGGATGAGATCAAAGCCGATGCAGCCACGTTGGACTCAGAGATGGGTGCGGTCAGGATCGGCACGATTGAGATCGGCTCATCAGTGCGAGCCTTCTTTGATGCTTCCTCGACAGAGCCGCCCTTCCTCTTAAGGAACTTGATCCCCATGGTCAAGCGATTCCGCTCCTCAGGAGTCATCTCTATAGAGAAGAAACTAGAGTCAAAAAAGAAAAGTAGATCATGCACAACTAGCGGGCTGCAGAGGACTACCTACCAGATTGAGAGGACTGAGATCGAAGTTGAATAAAGTCTGATCCTCCAGGAGCTTGGAGATTGGAGGGGCTTGAAAGTTCTTCAGCTTGTCAACCAAATCCTGATCCTCTTTCTCAAGCCCGGAAGCTCAGCGAACTGAGTCTCTTATTTTCTCCCATGAAGAAAGTCCTAGTTCTAGGGAAGGATAGGAAACAAAAAAAAAAATTCTTTCAATTATGAATGGAAGAGGAGGCACCCTTGAGCAACCCCTTCTTGCCGAACTGAAAAGACACATACCACCAGTCTTTGACAGTTAGGTGATGTTTGAAACTAAAGAAATTATGGAATAGGAAGATGGAAGGTCGGACATTGGCCATGATGCATAAGGAGAGAAATCCTATAATAAATTTAAAGAAGTTTGGTGCCATGGCGGCAAAGAAAATATTTAAAAACTTGAATAAGTCAATTACAAAAGAAGGTATCGATAGCCAAAGTCTCGTCCAAAGGATTTCGACAAACAAGCAAGTTCGATCAGGAGGAGGAAAGCTAGCTCGATTGTTGGGGCTAGAAGGTTCAAGTTCATAGTCGAAAGAAATTCCAAACTGGATCCTAATCAGCGAAAGATCTTCAGATCGAAGCTTATATGAAATAGTATCAGGGATGAAGGATGGTCGAGGTACTTCTACAGGCTTGGGATCCTTATGAGGAAGGTCCATTAGAGCTAAATGAGCCAAACTTCTAGAACTGATCTTCAGAAGATATAAGGATCAAACTAAAATAGAGAAAATCTCTGAAAAATCAAGAAAAATGAAATCTAAGATTCTCTCGAAGAAGCAGAATAGGTAGAGGCGACAAAAGGCATGGATAATCAAAGAGAAAGATTTAGAAACTGACCTAAATTGATCGAAAAGAGCGAAAAGATGGTGAGCTTGATGGAAAGTAGGGAGCCCCCAAGAATCAAAGGAGTTGTTGGAAGATGCCGGAGCTCTAGAGCAAGAAGGAAGAAAGAGATGGAAAGAGAGGAGGCCTGAGCTAGATAAAACCCTCAAGGAAGAAGAGCTTAAATAGCCACGAGAATCCAAGATGGTTATGAATGCAAGTCTCCACCAATCAGTCTCGAGTCAATGCGTGTCCCACTCATCATAACAATAGAATGGCAATAGGCAGAATCTTTATTATATCGTACCCAGGGCAGTGCTTTGGTGGAAATTCCAAGAGTTTGTCTTTTTAGATCATCTCATATTTAAAAAGTTCTGGCGCCAGCATGGAAAAAATTGAGATCTATTGCCCTATTGATGAGGGAATAGGAAAAGAATTTCGGCACTCATGATTCTTTACTCCCTTCGTTCAAACTTCAAACTCGTGAGTAGGGAAACTTGTGTTGGGTGTAAATCCTTTTCATGTCGAAGTCCAATGGGATGCCGAGCCTTCAGATGACTTCATCTGGCGGAGGCAGCCACATCTGATTTTGGCTGGTGAAGAATTTATGCTCGGACATCGAAACCGCATACCTCCAATTTGAATTTATCGGTCGATCTTCTTCATACAGATTTCTAGCTCCTTCGGATATCCTCAGAACCTACAGGGCATTGTAGATTTTACTCAGACGAACTTGAACACTAATGATAGCCCCCAGACGATCGAGTAACGGGCCTGATTGTGGCTTGGTTTGGCCGACCTTAGTGCTCCTTGAATCTCTCCCCAACAATAAGCCATACAAGCTGTTCGATATTGAACCAACATCGGATCAATAGAACTCCTCCCTGGACAAACTCCTATGATATACTAAGGATAGCAGACCTTGGGATTCCTGCATCAAGAACTCTGAACATGTAGGCAAAAGGTCCTCATCCCCTTTTATCAGCCTCCAGACGGCCTCGAAGGTGGCCGAGCTTCAAAGGAATAAACAAATAGATCCTCTCGAAGCAGACCCCCTTCTGCTCCTGCCAGGCAAATTTCTTCCAGTCGACGTCCTCCTCGTTAGTCTCCTCCCTGGCACTAGTCGATTTTCTTTCCATCAACCCTCGTCCATCCGAACTTCTTACATCAACTAAGAGGGGACTCGTTGTTATGCATTTGCTTCCCCAATGGACCTCCTTCCAAAATTCTCCAATAAGATTATTTTCGGAGTTCTTCTCCTTCAGTCGGACTTCTTCTTCCAGCAAAATTACTTTCGAACTCTTCCAGCATGCTTCCTTCAGGGCTCTCCCAGTCACAGGACTTTCGAACCTCTTTCGATCGAACTTTCTGTAGTCACCTAGAAAGGCCTCCACATCTATACAAATCCGGCTATCCACACAGCATGGACCCACTTATACACAGACGACCTTAAAGGAGTTCAAATTTTTCTAGAATTGATGAAACTCGAAGCTCTTCACCACCAGCACCTACCTTTTCTAAACTTCAATTATTAAATTCTAACGAACTGGCACATCACGATAACAGACACTACTCTCCATAACAAACTTCATGTGGCCCCGAGTAGTTCACTACCAGATGGTTATGGTTATCGCTCTTAGTTTGTTATAGGCTCCACCTGTAAAATGGATCCTTCAGATACATTTCTCTCCAGAGCTCTCTTCTCCTTCCAAAAACTCTACTATCTTCTTTCCTGAGCACTCCATTTCTGTTAGCCAGAAGAGCTGACTTGATCGTCGGAGGATCCTATCGAAGCCACAACCCTCGACTCTGATCAAGACTTATCTTGCAAATCTCCCGACAGTGATCTCGTCCTCTCTAGCTCCAGCTCGATTACGGCATCAACCAGATTCTACTTCAACATTAGCTAAAAAAAGTACAACCAATATAATTATCGAGAGGTGTATATGCTAAGGTACTCAGGCCTCCTCCACGTCCATCTCTCGTAGATGCGTGTCACCTCTGGGTGGCGGTGTGATGGCTCAGGTACAGTATCGATCGATGGGGAGGGAGGTGCTATCATGCTCAATCTATCAACATGTGCTTGACATCTGCCTCGGGAAACCCTCAGTCTACCCCTGCATCTAGTCCTTTCATGTGCATAATCGACGTGCTGCTCATTAAGTCAGTATGACATATCTCCCAGCTTACTGATCCTCTATGATATAGATGCATCATCTATGCAGAGGTTGAAGTTCGAGAAGCCAGGATATGAGGTGTGCTGGACATCTAATGATGCACTCAGATCATCCATCGATGGCACAGTATGAAGTCGTTTATCCTCAGAGATGACTCTCATGGTATCGAGAAGGTCATCCATGATATCGACAAGTGCTCGATCCTTGCATCCAACGATGACTGAATGGAAGTCGCTCCATTCTCGATAGTATAGTGACGTGATCTGTTCAAACTATCAGTGTCAAAGAGAAAACATGTTACTCAAGAAGGACAAACAATAATAACATAACAAAATGAGATAAAAAGCAAAATATGCTTACCATAACATCCATCATGCTGTCTGATGTATAGAACCTCATCTCGGGCTGATCTCTCATCATTGGCGAAATGAATCATCTAATGATACTCCTATACCACTATAGATATGGATCATGATAATCTATAGTGGGGAGCATAGGAGGACCATCGACAATCAAATCCTTTCGCTGCTCTCATGCATCAATATGCTCCTGATGCTGTCGAATCCAATCATGACGATGCTGCTCTTATCAATCTATACTTTGGAGGCTCTCCCGAGTATCGCACGGTGGGGATGCCCTGATGCATGCCGAACTATCGTATCGCATGCTCTAGATAGTAGTTGTCTATGATGTCGAAGCAAATAAAAGATGTACGTGTCCTCCATACATGTTGATCCGATCGACATACCTCAGGCAATATGATCAGTATCTTCGGTGTGTAAGGGACCCATACCATCTGATCATCGCGCTGCTGGTCAAGCTGATCCCTATGATATATGACTGTGTGTGGCACCGGAGATCATGCACCAGTCAATCAAGTCCTCCACTTGTCCAAAATAAAGTCAATATATTAATCCATAAAAGCATTTAGTCATTTATCATAAAATTCAGTGCTATTGGTTATATACCTGCATCCAAGTGGATCGGCCGAGTTGTGCTGTATCTCGCCAAATGGGCCCTCAATATCAGCATCATCCTCACCTAATTGACAATGGCCTACTGCATCATCTCCTGATGCTGGCTGATGGGCTCCTATCCTAGAAAGTACTCTATCTAGCCGTCCAACGTGTAAATGCTTCCATATCCAAAGCTGCAGTAATATCAACAATCCAGCTATCTCATGTGCATCCAATTTGGTGGCCCGCTCGCGATACAAGAAAACCAAAGTAGCGCTACCCCAACTCATCTATCCACATGTATGGAGATCACGTAGTAGGGATAGGTATAACAACTGCACATGAAAATCGGACTTATTGATGAATAGATGGCCACCAATAAGATATAGAATAAATGCTCGAGCATGCCTCTGCACAGTCTCATCAGGAATTGCCTTTGCACGATCTTCCTATAAGATGCTTCGTATTGCCATGCATCACGTACATAAGTCTGACAGGCTGATATGGATATAGATGTCTTTGCCCTCATTGGTCCTTTAATGATATCGACAATCATGCGTGCATCAAGCTATGAATGATCTCGTATCACATCTACATTTAAGCATGTGTGTGGCCCTTTATATACCATAATCTCCCATCACTGTGTCCTATTCGATAATGTGCCCGAAGATGCCATCTACAACTCTCAGACTGTTTGCAGATGATGCTCCATTTAATTTTATCTAACTTGACAATTTTAAATGGATGGTGTGTGCGAATGGCATATTATTTCACAGTATATTGAACTTTCTTCTTTGACCTGAATACTATTTCCCTTCTTAACTCCTCATTCCCACCAAAAAAAGGATGTTCAGGCAATGCTCCATAAGATGCAGCCTCATCATTGTCGGATGCATCAATTAGCCCAAATTTAGGAATAAGAGGTATCTCATGTGGTGAGACATCCTCTTCTATACTAGACTCCCCACTATCACTACCATCACACTCTACATCATCATCCCTAACTTCATCATCCATAAGATTAGGATCATAACTAACAGTGGCTTCATTTTCAAATAAAATGATAAAATCATCGATTGCAGTTCCCAATCCTCCAAGGTCAGTATGTGTTGCATGTAACCGATTAACTGGTGAAGTATTGTAAGATTCACGCTCCACATGCTCCATGGTAGCTGACACATGACTAGGATCGGCTCCTATATCACCAAATGCATGTAGCTGATTAACTAGTGAAGCATTGTAAGATTCACACTCCACATGCTCTATGATAGCTGACACATGACTAAGACCGACTCCCATATCACCAAATGCATGCTCTATGATAGCTGACACATAAGTAGGATCGGATCCCATCCCCGATGATGCAAGTGGGACAGATACAGCCTGAGACACATTTACATATTGTTCACCACCACCCGAAATTTCCACCGCTGTCGGCTCAATGTAAATCTCAACCATACGAAAAAAATCCTATGATGGGTGATAGGGACGCGATGCTGTCGTTAAAACACCATGTTTATCAGTTTAATCCGACTTCTTAAAATAATTAAAAATCAGTAGATAGCAGTGAGTTGGGTCGAATCCACAGGGAAGATAGTATTTTTTAGATTTGAAATCTTTAATTTTATAAAAGAAAAAGAAAAGAGAAGAGTTTTGGGATCAAAAGTAAAGTCAGAAAATAAAAAGCAAAAATTAAAAGGTGCAAGAATTTAAACTTGGTACTAAGATCTACTAGTTAGATCTTAGCATCTACTTACAAAGCAATAATTTAAAGTGCATAATAATTAAAGTATAGAAATTAAATTGTAATAAAAATAAAAAAAAGTAAGAAATTAAAATGCAAAAATAAAATTTTTTTTAATTAAAATTTTAGAATTTAAATACATAAAATTTAAAAAGAAAAAAAAATAAAATAGCCTGATCTCTGATCTTGGATCGGCATTGGCAGAAAGATGGTGTAGAAGCTCGACTCTTCTTCTCGGCATCCGTTGCTTCGAAGCAGCCTTTAACCCATAGCCTGGCTTCGTCCTGTACCAAAGCTTCATCTTGATCAGAAATATTGATTTTTGGAGGCCTAGGGTCCTTTTTATAGTGCTAGGAGGGCTGGATATTTTTTTCTAAAGGCAATGTGGGACTAATAAACTTTGTAATCATCAAAATTTGAATAAAATTCGAATTAAAATAGCTCTGATATGTCTCTAATAAATTTGATAAAATCCAACCATTCAATAGAAATCCAACGGTCCAAAAATCATCAAAATCGGATGCAGATCAACTCAGATCGATCGGATTAAATTCTGGCTATCCGATCACGCTTCATCGAGAAAATCTGGCCACAAATCGCGCTTCGGGAGTCCTGATCACCGTCGGGAGCGTTCTGGACCATCGAATCGAAGCTGGAATCAGGCGCTGTCGTCCGATGGTGATCCGAGTGAAATTGGCAATCAAAAAAAATACTGACCGTCCGATCTTAACCGCAATCAACCGCACCCATCCGATCGCGCAATCACTATTTCCATGGACCGCGTAGACCGGCCGCACCGCACACCGCAACCAGTCAACGCTTCTATCGTCGAGTGAAATGACCAGATTGCCCTGTGAGCCACGATAGATTTCTGTAGACCCTTTAAGGGTCTAGGTCCACCACGTGGCAGGCTCTGATTCGTCGGATTTTGCTGAGCTGGCGGTCCACGCCTGGATCGTAAACCGGCTGATGGCTTCAACGGCTGAGTCGGCTTTGATGGCTTGGCTTGGCTTGGTGGCTCGGCTTAGCTTGGTGGCTCAGCTTGGCTTGGTGTCTCAGCTTGCGGAGCCGGCTGAGCCGTTTTCTTTTTTTATTTAATTTTTATTTATTTTATATTTTTAAAAATTTATATCTTTTTTATTTTAGCTCTATTTTTTTTGAAATTTATTTCATTGTAATCAAAAAAAATAAGCTCTTTCTATTGATAATAAAATTTTATTTTTTAATTTTTATTATTTTTTTATTATTTTTTAATTAATTTTTTAATTAATAAAAATATGAATTTTTCAAAAATTATATATAAATTAATTAATAATTCTTAAAAATTAATATAAATTAATATTTTTATTGGTAAATTTATGATGCTTATCACACCCCCTAACTTAAGCTTTGCTCGTCCTCGAGTAAAGAAAGAATTTAGTTTTAAATATCTTTTAACTTTAGAGTTTCAAATTTTACCTAAGCAATTTTTAAAATGGCCATTGATATTCAGTAGAGCTTAAATGAGATATATCATTGGGGTATTAATACTTATCAATAGAAAAATTAAGTAAAGAATATTAAATTTTTCAGAACTTTTTCTAAATTATTCCACTTTTATCTCCGATTTATCTAAACTTTCATATAGGCAAGTGTATTGCTACTTCCATCCTTCATTTATTAATTTTTATTTTTATATTATCCACTTTTTGATGCGAATATCATTGCTTACTTAGGCAACGGGACCCAGTTACTTGGTGGGAAACCAATATTTTTTTTTTTTTTTTTTTTAACGTTGTACCACTATTGAGTGTCTTAACTCCTTAAGCTTTCTATTTGATTCATGTAGCGAGTCTTGGGCCAATGACTTCCAAACCAGTTGGCTTTAGGACACTAGGTATAGAATATCCCTCGGGCTTACTAGCTCGAATTAAATAGGCTATGAGTTAAGACTAGCTTTACAACGAGCTTCTTTGTCCTTCCCATCTTTTGATGTGAAACTCAATGCTTGCTTAGGCAAAGAGGCCCGGTTACTCAGTGAGAAGTACTTGGAAACTATTTTATTAAAATAAATTTTTATATGAAGAAACGTATAGTTATCCTACACAAGCCTATAAAAAGTAGACTTTTCTTTGATGCTAGTAGAAATAATTAGAAATGCTCCAAGGAAAAAAATTTTATGTTCTAGACTTAACTCTTTATTGAATTTTCTTAATACTTGATTCCTCAATATCTCATAGATTCTCTAATCTGTGCATCAATTTTCTTTTTAAAATGCTTAGTTTTATTCGATTCTTAAGCATAATCAAGTATCTAAATACTAAATACTAACTTTTTCGAGGACTTAAAATTTTAAAATTTTTATTTTTCTCTCCCCCCAACTTAATCGACATTGTCCTCAATGGAGAAGAAGAAAAAATAAAGGATGTAATAACAAACATGGAAGAATACACCTAACTCAGTGTGTGTATATATATATATATATATATATATATATTTGGTCCAGCACATGCCTTTGAAAATTTGAGCTCTCCCTCCAACTTATTCAAATTATCCTAAAAAGAGAATAAACTAAAAAAAATAAATTAGATAAAAACTAAATATTGGGTTGCCTCCCAACAAGCGCTAAGTTTACCGTCTTCAGCCAGACACAATGTAGCTCACTATCCTGTGTCGAATATTGGATTGACAAATTCCAATGGTTTTGGATTGCCAATCTCAGAAAGTTGATGTTGATTTTTAATCCCATTATTGATATATTCATTATTAATTTTTGGGATATATTTTATGATTCCATTCTCAGACCCATGTTTATTAAGAATTTCTCCTATTTGTTTTTCTAAAATGCTCATGAATGAAGTTTTAGGAGTTAAGTTTGATTCAATGGGTGCTGGAATGGTGACTAAAGGCGGTTTTAATTCTGGAGGTAAATTAATGTGATCCTGCTTAAACAACTCCATTGACATTTCATTACATGCCTTTTGATTTTTATAAGAAGAACCAGCTTCTAGGGTTGAAGGGAATAGGACATTAGGTTTATAAGTCTCGGATAAATCATCTATTCTCTTTTCCCTTATTTCTATCTCATTTAAACTGGAACTAGCATCAGTACTAATTCCTGGCTTGGGTTCTTCTATGTGGTTAGTCTCAGTACTAACCAGTTTCTCTAAATTTTTATTTTGGCTAGCATCAGTACTAGCCTCTCTCACCTGGTCTTGGTATGGGTCCATAAGAATCCTATAGCTTTTAAGTTCAGGAATTACTTTGGTATTCTCAAATTGGAGATTCTTAGATGAAACATTAGATTGATAATTTAATCCAGGTGGTTGGTAGTCATTAGGTGGGTTGTTTGAAATTGGTAGGTTCGGTAGTTGATCTAGTTCTCTCCTCATGTTAGACTCAACTAATTATCCTATTTGAGCTTCTAGTCTGACGATAGATTGCTGTTGAGTTAGAATTAATTGTTGAAGTTGGTTAAATCTATCATCAGCTAGATTGGTCTGTTGAGGAGGTGGGTATGAAGGCTGATTATAATATGATGGCTGGTTAAACTGACTAGGCTGACCATTATTATAGGCATAATTTTGATAATTTTGCTCAAGTGAAATTTGGGTCTGAGCCTGAGTCTGTTGGGATGTCCTAAGAAAAATTAAAGTTACTCCAATCTAAATTACATGAATTTGAAAATGGGTCATTAATCAATTTGGAGTATCCTTGAGTAGCTTGAACTTGTTCTTGGATAAAATATGGAAACTGTGCAGTCATAGGATATTCACTTACATGATGGGTTGGACTAGCACAGATTGAATAATTCTCCTGATAATTAGAAGATGATGTGAATTGTGCAGGAGATTGTTGACCTAGGGTTAGGAGTTGATCTATTTTCTGAGCAAGAAGGTCAACTTTATCTAATTTTTGGACAATTAGATTCATATTAGCCATTTGATTATTATGTTTAATGTGAATCAACCATTCAATTATGTTCAACTAAATCAGAAAAAGCGATTTCCTACCATGCATGGTGTAACCCTAATGTATGGTTTAAAAATTTTTAGAATATTTTTTTTTTATTTATTATTATTATTATTATTTTATTATATTAAAAATTAATTTTTTTTAATTATTTTTATTTATTAATTTTAATTTAATTTAATTTAATTTAATTATTAATTTTTAGTTAGTTTAATTTTTATTTTATTTTATTTTTAGAGGAGAAAGGAGAAGAAAGAAAAAAGAGTTCTAAAGAAGAGGTCCTAAGGAGTCCTAGAACTAAGAAGAAAGAGAAGAATTCGGTTTAATTAGATCTAATGTTGGTTAGCAATCAAGTTGGTCAATCAATCCTGACTAAGGGTTATCCTAGATCTAGACAGCTCCTAACTGCCAAGGTCACCTTCAAGCTCTCCAAGTGTAGGATTAGCCAATCAACTAGCCAGGTAAGTGTAAGGTCGGTGGGAGTCCCCCCGTTGCTTGCCTTAGACACCAATTGTGCTTGGCCAGGTAAGCGAACGGAACCAATTAAGTAACCACCTTCTTTCGGGCCCAATCGTCCCTGAACCACTTTCCTAGACACCAGTCAAATTGATTAACCCTAACTTGGTTCAACTCTTAGGATTTCTTATCCTATTGAGCTCGAATATCCTTAAAGGTTAATGTCTAATTGATTTTAAGAGTTAAGATTTGGGTTAATGCAGGATGCTGGTTGGTTGTTTGTGGGCTAAGGAAGGGTGATCAAATCCCCACCTTATCTTGTTTAAATGGGTTGTGCCCTTAATTTAATTTAATATGAATATGCATGAAAAAAAAATTCAATCAAAGGGTTTTATGCAATTTAAACTAGATGCATGCAACTAATTGAATTCTGAAAGGCTTACCTTGCCTTCCAGCAATCACCAAAAAAATAAAAATAAAAATAAAGATAAAAATAAAACTAATATGATGCATGCTCTAAGCAGTTAGGGTTTCTAATCTTATCATGAGGCTTTTAATTAGGTTTAAATGAATATTTTTTTTAAATTAATTTAAAAGTAAAATAAATAAATAAATAAATAAAAAGGAAAGAGGACTAGGGTTAGGATTGATCTCACCAAAATTTGATGCTTTCTTCATTTTTTCTTTTTTTTTCTATAAAATAAATAAAAAAAAATTAGTAAGCAATATTAAAAAAATAATTAATTTACAAAAAAAATCAAAGAAATCAAAGAAAAAAAATAGCATCTATTCCTTCCCCGGCAGCGCCAAAAACTTGATAGGAAGCGTTTGCCGAAATTATTTTTAATTTATTTAAAATAAATCAAAGAAATCATAATCAAAAATCAAAAACTTTCTCCGGCAACAGCGCCAAAAACTTGATTTGAACGCGATGTTGTCGTTAAGACACCGTGTTTATCAGTTTAATCCAACTTCTTAAAATCATTGAAAATGTATAGATAGTAGTGAGTCGGGTCGAATCCACAGGGAAGGTAGTATTTTAGATTTGAAATCTTTGATTTTTGAAAAGAAAAGAAGAAAAGGATTTGAGTTTTCAGAATCAAAAGTGAAGTCGGAAAATTAAAAGCAAAAATTAAAAGGTGCAGAAATTTAAATTTGGTACTAAGATCTATTAGTTAGATCTTAGCATCTACTTGTAATAAAATAAAAAGTAATAATTAAAATATAGAAATTAAATTACAATAAAAATTAAAAGTAAGAAATTAAAATGCAAAAATAAAACTTTTATTAATTAAAATTTTAGAATTTAAATACATAAAATTTAAAAAAAAAGAAAATAAAATAGCCTAATCTCTGATCTTGGATCGGCATTGGTAGAAAGATGGTGTAGAAGCTCGACTCTTCTTCTCCGCACCCGTTGCTTCGAAGCAGCCTTTAACCCATAGCCTGGCTTCGCCCTATACCAAAGCTTCATCTTGATCGGAGATGTTGATTTCTGGAGGCCTAGGGTCCTTTTTATAGTGCTAGGAGGGCTGGATATTTTTTTCTAAAGGCAATGTGGGACTAATAAACTTTGTAATCATCAAAATTTAAATAAAATTTGAATTAAAATAGCTCTGATACATCTCTGATAAATTTGATAAAATCCAGCCGTTCAATAGAAATCCAACGGTCCAAAAATCATCAAAATCGGATGCAGATCAACTCGGATCGGGTCGGATTAAATTCTGGCCGTCCGATCGTGCTTCATCGAGGAAATCTGGCCGCAAATCGCGCTTCGGGAGTCCTGATCACCGCCGGGAGCATTCTGGACCGTCGGATCGAAGCTGGAATCAGGCGCTGCCGTTCCGATGGTGATCCGAGTGAAATTGGCAATCGAAAAAAATGCTGACCGTCCGATCTTAACCGCAATCAACCGCACCCGTCCGATCGCGCAATCACTGTTCCCATGGACCGCGTAGACCGGCCGCACCGCACACCGCAACCAATCAACGCTTCTATCGCCGAGTGAAATGACCAGATTGCCCTGTGAGCCACGATAAATTTCTGTAGACCCTTTAAGGGTCTAGGTCCACCACGTGGCAGGCTCTGATTCGCCGGATTTTGCTGAGCTGGCGGTCCACGCCTGGATCGTAGACCGACTGATGGCTTCAACGGCTGAGTCGGCTTTGATGGCTTGGCTTGGCTTGGCTTGGCTTGGTGGCTCGGCTTGGCTTGGTGGCTCGGCTTGCGGAGCCGGCTGAGCCGTTTTCTTTTTTATTTAATTTTTATTTATTTTATATTTTTAAAAATTCATATCTTTTCCATTTTAGCTCCATTTTTCTTGAAATTTATTTCGTTGTGATCAGAAAAATAAGCTTTTTCTATTGATAATAAAATTTTATTTTTTAATTTTTATTATTTTTTATTATTTTTTAATTAATTTTTTAATTAATAAAAATATGAATTTTTCAAAAATTATATATAAATTAATTAATAATTCTTAAAAATTAATATAAATTAATTAATAAATTAATATTTTTATTGGTGAATTTATGATGCTTATCAATGGGATGTCCAAGACGTAGTTCGTGTTCTGATTATTTTTAATAAGTACATCCATGTACTGTGGAGCATTATTAATTGAAAGTCTACAGACTAGAAAAACTCCATAGTAATTGGGGTTCCATCCGATGATAGCATAGAAGACTCTCACAAGTTCTTGATATGTTGCATTATAATCTACTATAGACATCCAGATCCTTCCACCATTATAATATGCACCGTTAGCATCATGATTAATTCTTCTATCCCAATGAAAGATAACAGTGACATGATTTAGATTGATTTTGTTGAAATTTTTTGTGAGAAGTAACTGCATGAACATATGAACATATGTTTACTAGAAGAAAGTACTTAACATTTAATATGACTTATGTGATAAATGTATCCTATCAAAAACTAATAGATAAAATTAGATCCTATCTCATTCAGAAATTACTTTAATTCTATGGATAATCACAGTAATTAAATGATATGCAATAAAAATCGAAAAAAAATTTGGCAGCATTTCTCCTTAGTTCTCCCCACACGGCTGAAGATGTGTGAGGAGAACTAAAGAAAAATGCTGTTCGAAATTTTTTTTGAATCCTCTGCATATTATTTAATTATTATAATTATCTATAAAATTAATTATAATTTTTAAACTATTCAAATTGAATAATCAATTGATTAATATACATAATTCTTTCAATCCGTATAAAAAAATATATAAATATATGGATGCAGTAGAATATGTACATTAATCAAAAGATGGATCTACGATTCTATGCAATGTAAAGTTTTTAAAAATAAAAAATAATAAAATATAAAATAATTTTAAAAAAATCATATGTCAATCAATATAAGCGTCGAGAAGGTGGGACGGCGTGCTGAAAATTGTTGAGAGGAGGGAGGGACGTCGGAATGGTCGAGAGGAGGGAGGAGGGAGTGGGGAGGGATGCCAGAGACCACCGAGAGGAGGAGGTAGGGGCGGTGGTATGCTGGGGAGGAGGAGGGAGGGGGGTTCTTGTGCCGGGACCGTACATGGAGAGGGACGGAGAGAGGTCGGGGGGTAAGCAGGGAGGGGACAGCAGGGTAGACTGAAAGGGAAAGAGGGTGCGCAGGGAGGGGCAACAAGGCCGACTGAAAGGGAGAGGAAGGGAGGTTCTCGAGTAGGGAGAGGAAGGGGAATGGGTGGTCTTGGACTCGGGAGGGGAATGGTGGGGTCTCGCACCATGCCATGCACCAGAGAGGGAGGGCCGGAGATGTCACGCATTGGAGAGGGAGGGGGAGGGGGTGCCACGCGCCAGAGAGGAGGGGTTGGTGGTGTCATGCCTTGGAGAGGAAGGGGGGAGGTGGTGCCATGCACCGTAGAGGAAGGGGCAGGCGGTGTCACACACCGAATAGGGAGGGGGAGGGAGAACTAACTATCAAAGAAGAAGAAGGAGGAAGACCTAACTGTCGGAGAGGGAGGAGGGAGGGGGCGCCATGCACCGGAGAGGGAGCGTCGGAGAGGGAGCGTCGGATAGAGGGAGAGTGGGGATGGTCTCAGGGTTTTTCTTTTTAAGCTGGGGCCCGACTTAAGTCGCTCTTTGATAGAGCGACTCATAGAGGCGCCCTACGGAAGGGCGACTTATATAGTCGCCCTATCAAAGGACGTTTCGTGACTCAATCCTGCTGACTCAGTGGATGAAAGTGGTGACTCGGTAAATGAAGTCATCCTTTGAAAGGATGACTTTGTTTGAGCATCATTTTCATAAATACTTTTAAATCAATATTATTTTGATAATTATTTTTTAAATAAGCATTAATTTATTAAATTTATCAAAGAAGTGATACAGCTTCATAGGACCACTTTATTATTATTTTAATGCCCGAAGCATTTCATTGGCCAGGTTCAAGCCACGCTCCACCGAAGATATAACAAAATTTAGCTAAGCACGAATCTAGCACATGCTCCGCTTCACTCGATCCTTGGAGTATGACAAATCCCTGGTTGCTACGAAAAAGGCGGTGGTATCTCCCCTTTTTCTAGTCTTGCAGAGTTTGGACTAGATGCCATCTTGATGGCCTCGATGCAGCTATCCGACATGTTTTGGCTTGACTTGCCGACGCTGATGAGCTCGACGCTCAATACCCAAGAGAAGAGGGAAAGGATGAACCGGATGGTATACAATCGGGAGGTGAAGGAGACAAGACCTTGAAAAGATTGGGTGGGCTATTTCTGTTGCTAGACATTGGGTTGCTAAGTGGTGATCAATGGCAGAGATGGCAGCCAGGGAAGGGCAAGCAAAGAAATGGGGAAGGGAGTGGGAAGATAGGGGAGCCTATGTCACTGCATGGCCACCATGAAAGAAGCTCTAGAGGGCAATGTCCATGGAGTGGGGGGCAATGACCCTCGCAAAATAGTAAACCTTGGATCATTGCCAGCATCTAAAGAGGAGGAGAAGACTAGAGAGGAGCAAATTCCCTCTCCCAACTTAGGAATAACCAACAAATAGGATAACACCAGCCCCCACTCAAGTAAACCATGTCTACTTAAAAATAGAAAATTTATAATTTGGGTTGGGTTGGGGTTCATTAACTAAACCCGAGTATGGCCCACGAGCTTATTTTTCGGGCCCAACCTGGCCCACCTAGATTAAATTCTTGGTCCATGTCCTTTCATAAGACTCAAGCTTTATCAAGCTGAATGGGCCGTTTCAACTGTGAATCGATCAAATCAAGAGGAGCCAATTCCTTGCTATCTACCTTATGCCCACCTTAGCTCCTGAGATTTGGCTTTAACTAAAATTAAACCATCACATCTTTGACTAAGGGGCAAGGAAAGATACCATCTAAACAAATATAGTTTTGATTACTTAATGTCAATAAGAGTTATATTTGGATATAGAAAAATTGGTTCAAAAAAATATGTTAAAAAAATTGAATTTTCCCTTACATTGAAGAAACTAACAAATTTGAAAAATTTATGAGTAGTTTTTTCAGAAAATTCTCCTTCATGGGCCAAATCAGTTGTTACAATCGATCCTGCTAGCCATTGGACTGGTTGGCAACGGGCCCATTATTAGTGTTATGATCTAGTATGTCTGCAAGCTAGGCTTGAGCTCTTTTACTTTTAAATCTTATTTAACAAAATTTTTGAAGTGTTAGAAAGTATTTTTTATTTAATTTTTTATTTTTTTATTTAATTTTTATATTTATTTTTTTAGATGATGCACTATCAATGATATGTTTATCATGCTCCCCAAGACTAGATTTTCTTTTTCATTTTCTTTGGTTTACATTATCACACTTGTATCCTGCAAGCATGATTTAGAATAGTTCTCGAATTCTCAATTTTTTTTCTAATAATGTAGTGCATTGTAAGTCCATTGCACATGAAGATATATTTAAATATATTATTTTTAAAATAAATAGATTTAGTCAATATTATTACTGAAAACTGCATGCGTCGGGAGTGGAGCGGTTGGCTTCTCACAGGGGTCCTAAAGTGACCTGCAAAATAAAGTCCAGGCCAAAGAATTTGACTCTGGTGAGGACCCTCCGATACTCAAGTCAGCAGAGAACGATCAACAACAATGAATTCTCTGAGAAAATTTCTTGCTTACCTGGATCCTCAAAATTTATGATATTTATAAAGAAGAAATATCATGTGGTTTCGTAAATCTCGGGCCGTTAATCATACTGTTATGGACGAGATATTCACTCTACGAGATCAGAGAATTCAAATATCATTTTTTTTTTCATAAGCTGGATGAGTGATGTCACCTCATGGTACATAAGGATTCCATTTATTAATTCTATTAGCTATCATACCTTCTTAAGGTGGATGAGTGGTTGTCATATAAATCAGAAGGCCACTAATTAAGATGTCAAAGTGAATCACGCGATGGATGGAACCCAAGTAGAGTCTCAACTCAGCACATATATGGTCTCAGCTTGGATGTCCCATCCCATATCTCGGATAGCTCATAGCAGTAGAGTATAGCTCTTCTATAGTTCTTCTCAGTGGGACATGAATTCGAGGCATTGAAAATACCTTCGTAATATTACCCCCCACTCCTGAGTCTGAGAATTAGACGAAAGGAGTATCATCGACATGATGTCTCGGGCCTAGGTCTTAGACTCAGGAGTATTATCGACATGATGTCTCGGGCCTAGGGACATCTATCCATGCATTCCTTTAAGGCATCTGATCCTCATTTAATGCAGACAGCAGAAGCAATTAAAGAAAAGCTTGAATTTTGAGCTGATCTTAGGCTATTGAGATTTAGGCCGATCATAGGCCATTGATGCTTAGGCCGATTAAAGACTGTTTTGAACTAAGACCGATCAAAAGTCGATAAATTAAAGCTGATCAAAGTCTATTGAGGCCAATCAAAGGCTCTTGAAGCTGAGGTCGATCATAGGCCATTGATGCTTTGACCAATCATAGGCTCTTGAATCTGAGATCAATCGAAGGCCGTTGAAACGAAGGCCGATCATAAGCCATTGAAGCTTAGGCTGATCAAAGATTATTTTGAACCAAGGTCGGTTGAAGACCATTGAAGCAGAGGTCGATCATAGGCCATTGAGACGAAGACCGATCATAGACCATTGAAGCTTAGGCCGATCGAAGGTCGTTGAAGTGGAGGTCGATTGTAGGCTGTTGAAACGGAGGCGATCATAGGCCGTTGAAGCTTAGGCCAATCAAATGCCATTTTGAACCAAGTTCAATCTAAGGCCGTTGAAGCTGAAGTCGATCATAGGTCGTTGAGGCTTAGACCGACCAAAGGCTATTTTGAACCAAGGCTGATTGAAGGCCGTTGAAGCTGAAGGCCGATCAAGGTCGTTAGCTGAGGCCGATCATAGGCCGTTGAGGCTTAGACCGATCAAAGGCCATTTTGAATCAAGATTGATTGAAGGCCGTTGAAGCTGAGACTGATCATAGGCCATTTTGAACCAAGATCGATCGAAAGCCATTAAACTTGAGGCCGATCATAGGCCGTTGAGGCTTAGGCCGATCAAAGGCTATTTTGAACCAAGGTCAATCATAAGGCCATTAAAGCTTAGGTCGATCGAAGGTCGTTGAAGCTGAGATCGATCATAGATCGTTGAGGCTTAGGTCGACTAAAGGCTATTTTAAATCAAGATCGATTGAAGGCCATTGAAGCTAAAGCTGATCATAGGCCGTTGAAGCTGAGACCGATCATAGGTCATTGAGGATTGATGCCGATCATAGACCTATTTTGAACCAAGGCCGATTGAAGGCCGTTGAAGCTAAGGTCGATCATAGGCCATTGAGGTTTAGGCCAATCAAAGGCCATTTTGAACCAATGTCGATTGAAGGCCATTGAAGCCGAGGCCGATCATAGGCCGTTTTGAACCAAGGCCATTGATGGTTGTTGAAGCTAAGGATGATCATAGGCCGTTGAGACTTAGGCCAACCAAAGGCTGTTTTGAACCAAGGCTAATTGAAGGTCGTTGAAGCTGAAGTCGATCATAGGTCGTTGAAGCTGAGACCAATCATAGGCCGTTGAGGCTTAGGCCAATCATAGGCCATTTTGAACCAAGGTCGATTGGAGGCCATTGAAGCTGAGGTCGATCATAGGCCATTTTGAACCAAAGTCGATTGAAGGCCGTTGAAGCTGAGGTCAATCATAGGCCATTAAGGCTTAGATCGATCGAAGGTCATTTTGAACCAAGACTGATTGAAGGCCATTTCGAACTGAAATTTTTGCTGACCTCGGCCTTTTGATAATGTGACCCTTTGAGGCTAGTTTTTGGAGGTTCTCTCCAATGGCATAGGCCTTATCTTGATCCTCACCTCATCTTGGTGGCCTTAGTTCGATCTCTACTTTAGCTTAAGTGCTTGAAAATCTATTATTTTACAAAAAAAAAGATATAGAATAATAGATGGGGCCTAAAAAATTTTTTACTATGAGTGTTATGAGCTCTGTTTGAGAGCTTTTGAGTTCTGCTTGACTCTGTTATTTGTCTTGACTTAAACTAGAGCTTTGCCTCAGTTTGAGCTTATTTTTTGCTTTGGATTAGCCTGATTTTTCTTTAGATTTGCCTTGAACTTGACCTTGGATTGGTTTTCAGAATGATCTCTGAGCTCAAGTTTTTGTTGATTTTAGCATTCTAAGCTTGGATTTTTGCTGATTTTAGCATTTTGAGTTTATATTTCTATTTATTTTAGCATTCTGAGCTCAGGTTTGGGAGATCGGCTTCAACCTTTACTTCGGCTCAATATGATCCTTACTTTGAATTTGTCTTGGCCTTCACTTCAGCTTGATTTTGGCTTAAAACCCATGATCCTATGGGAAGGAAAGAAAATAAAATGAAGAATAAAGGCTTGAGAGCCTTTTATCATGAGAGTTTTGGTTAAGAGCCCTTGAGTTCTATTTGACCCCTCTCTATTATTTATCTCAGTTGGAGCTGGAGTTTTGTTTTGGTTCAGCCTTCATTTTGACTTCAAATGAGTTGCATCTTCACCTCAGATGAGTTGGGTTGGATCTTTACCTTAGATTGGTGTTCATTCTCATCATATAAAGGCTTGAACTTTAGTTCCAACTGGCCTTGATCTTAACCTCAGATTTGCTTGGCCTTGATCTTGGTACCACTGATCAGCGACTTCAGAGCCACTACGGGCCAACCCGGCAAGGATCGGCACAAGCAGGTGCTTCGAGGGTGCACTGAGAGGCTTCAAGCTTGTTGATGCTAGCTTTGGCACCTTTAATAGCCTTGACTGCGATGGGAGTACGTAGACTGCAACATGCAAGCGACTTTGGCCATGCTAGGAGCGCGTAGAGCTTCAGCAATGCGGGAGATGCATGGGAGGGATTTTGGTGCTACTATGGGCTAATCGGTCATGCTGAAGGCTCCGACGTTGGTAGGAGTTTGCATGCCACGGATGCATATGCGATGGGCTCTGGATCCTCCGATCCTGAGTGTTACGTGTGCAATAGTGCGGGAGACTTTGTGGCACCCGATCCGATGGCTTGGAGGATGTCGATACAGTGGGTGCACATGTGGGAAAGGCTTCAGGCCCTCTTCTCTCTCTTGCAAGCTGGAGAAGAGTTTCTGATCCAGGAGTCATGAAAAGGCTTTGCGCTCGAAGAAGATAAATCATGGGAGCCAGCTTTTCGTAAAAAGAGTCTAATCTCAAGAGCAACCTTTTTGCCTTTTTTTATCCCGACCCATAATGGAGTAAACATTAATCATTGTAGGGTGATGGGATAAGCATTATTGCACCTATTCGGTAAGAGAGCCAAGTCAAATCCTCAAAAGAAAAATGCACGATGGCCAAAGCATGGGGGATCATAGGCCCCACACGAAGGGTTGCTCACAAATGACCTTGATCGCGTCCGAGGTTAGATGTGCGAGAGAGCACACGAACTTTGATGCATGGGGGAGGCTTTAGAGCCTTCGTTGCCGATTTTGGAGTGTGGGGAAGGACCTCGGTCGGACAAGGGATGGGCAGAGGGACTTCGGCCAGATGTGCTCACAGGCAAAAGGACTTCAGATGGATGCGCTCGTAGGTGGAAGAACTTCGGATGGACGTGCTCGTAGGTGGAAGAACTTCGGCCGATCATGCTTGCCAGCATGGGTGTGCAAGGTTGCTGATTCGGCAACTTTGGCGCATGGGGGACAGCTGATCCGATGGGATCTAGGTTCGAAGATGGGTGCGAACGCGTGGAAGAGTCTAGAGGCTGCGGACTATCGATGGAGTGCCAGGAGGAGGCGGTGCCACCAAATCCAGTTTGGCATGGCCCGGAGAAGCTCAGGATCGCATAGGGGAGGCCACCAATTGCATGGAACCATCGATCCGATGACTTTGGCTGCACCGAGACCGCTTGTGGGCCATCAATCTGGCCTCGGCATTATCGGTAAAGTGCGACAGGATGTGGGAAGGATGGCGGTAGGAGTCCCCGGTGTTGACTGAGCATGCGACAAGTTAGGGGGAGACCTGTGGCCCCCTCTCCCAGTTTTCTTTCCTTCTTCTTCGATGACAGCTGGCCTACTGAGAGGCGGTGGTGCCACCGATTTGATCCTGGTGCCTGGATCGGACAAGCGATGGGGTGTGGGGGAGGCCTGCGGCTCCTCGATTTGGCCTTGATGTCGACACCGGGGAAGCATGCAACATGCGAGAGGAGGCCGATCTGGCCTTGGTGCAGCCCAGAGAAGCTTGGGGCCGTGCGGGGAAGGCCGCAGATCTAGCATCGAAGGAGAGATTTGGGTGCGTTGGAGTTCGGTAGAGCTATTTTTTTTATATCTATCATTTGTGACAGGATGAGAGTTGGAAAGGGGGAAGTCAGCACAACTTTCAAAGCATACGTCTGATTCCTCTCGCGCGCCTCTGACAAAGTTGAAGTCTTTTGCACTCCTCTAAAAAAATCAAAATCTTTTGCACACCTCTGACAAACCACTATAGATCCATGGTACTTCTACATCCGAGCTTCATATTTTTTAATTATTTCGATGGTTGGAGTACTTATATCTTGAAGATCTGCCTATTTTCTTCTCTAAATGCTGTCAAAAAATTTAAATTTTTTATTTTAAATGTATCTGAATATAAATAAGAAGGTAAGAAGAATGAGAGATTTTTGTAGTCTCCTTCTCTATTTGGATTTTTCTTTTTGATTAAGATTTCTTTCCCATCCGGGGCCCTTTAGCCTTAAGCTCGGCTAGAATAATTTTTAGGGATTGTCAACTAGTCAGATTGGAATTGGGAGGTAGCGGCTCCTGCATTATTTTTTTTGAATAAAAAGGTGGCTCACCACTAAACCCATTGTAGAGTTGTGCCAAAGAGGCTTTGTTAGTAGTTTCGATCCGCTTATCGAGCTCTTGAAGCTTTTTCTTGATGATGAGGTTCTAGGCAGTGCATACTTCAAGATTGTTGGGGAGAGCGGCGATCGGAGGTCGAATCATGCCCTGATTGCAGGCTGAGAGAGCATTGATAGGTCTGTCTCCTCCTCAGACTTTGAGGGAGCATCCAAGAAGGCTCAACTCGCAATTGCAGTAATGAAGCTGGCGTTTGCAGTGGTACCATTGCTGGGAGCATAATCGGCACCATCGAAAGAAGTACAGAATGCACCATAAAAGGTGATGTAGGGGCAGCCTAGCTTGATTGTGGCGCCATTGAAGGAGGCGCAAAAGCAGTCTGGATCGCCTGAATGGTGGCTGTCAAAGTATTAACCTATTAGAGGAGTAGGTTGAAGTGATCCATTATCATTGAGACCAGTTGAGTCGGTGAAGAAGTTTCTGCCACCGGGGGCTGAACAAGATCGTCAGCCCAAAGATCCACCTGATACAAGGTGGTGGCATCAGTTAGACGAGACGATGCTGTTCTGAATGGCATGTTTGAAAGTAGGTCCCTTCCTCTATCTATTATTGCTAAAAATTGCACGCTTCGAAAGCGGAGTGGTCGGCTTCTCGTAGGAGGTGCTAGAGTGACCTATAAAATAAAGTTTGGATTGGAGGATTTGACTCCAACGAGGATCCTCCGATGCTTAAAGTCAGTAGAGAACGAATAAGCAACAATGGGTTCTCTGAGATAGCGATTTCTTGCTTACCTAGGTTCTCGGGGTTTGTGATATTTGTAGAGAAGAAATATCGTGTGATTTCATAAGTTTCGGACCGTTAATCATGCTCTTATGGACGAGATATTCACTCCATGAGATCAGAAGATTCAAATATCTTTTTTTCTTCATAAGCTGGATAAGTGATGTCACCTCATGGTACATGAGGATCCTATCTATTAATTGCATTAGCTATCATGCCTTCTTAAGGTGGGTGAGTAGTTGTCATATAAATCAGGAGGTTACTAATTAAGGTGTCACAGTGAACCATATGATGGGTGAAATCTAAGTAGAGTCTTAGCTCAGCATATATATGGTCTCAGCTCGGATGTCTCGTCCCATACCTCGGATAGCTCATAGTAGTAGAATATAGCTCTTCCATAGTTCTTCTCAGTGGAACATGAATCTGAGGCATCGAAAATACCTTTGTAATAGTTAATAAGTTAAATTTTAAAATTTTAAAAAAGATGGTGGAGAGGAATAATCAGATACAAAAGATTGGGATTAAAACTGGAAATAGGAATTGGGTAATAATAAGGTTGTTAGAGAGAGATCAAGATAGAGGTGGGATGATAGACAGAGATGGATTTGTTATGATGGAGATAAAAGAAATTTTGGGGCTTTAAGAATTCCATCAGTTGTGATTTGAATGCAAGAGAGAGGGTATGTCAGATTAAGCCAATTCCAAGAGAGCCTACGTACAAGCAAGGATATTTTTTTTAATATTTTTTTATTATTTAATTTTAAAAATATATTTATTTTAAATTTAATTTTAAAAATATAGTTTATGTGTAAAATCGTCATTTCAAATGATGATTTTATTAGCACACAAGCAACTGACGTGGTCGGACCAAAATTGCCATATAAAGTGGCAAGTCACTGAACTTGCCACTCTAAATGATGATTCCATTGAACTCATCATTTGAAGTAGTAATTTCACCATTTTTTTTTATTATTCTCGAACGAAGGGCGGAGGGAGGATGCTGCGAGGGATGGGGGATGCGAGCGGAGGACCCATGGGCGGGGGAAGGGGGTGGGGGGCATGCGGGAGGGGGAGGGGGAGGGTTTTTTTTTTTATTTAGCAGACGGAGGGAGAGAAGAGCGGTGATTAGCAGGTACCCGGAGTGGAGGGTGGTGGTGTGATGGGTACCCGAGGGAAGGTACGGTGCAAAGGGGAGAAAGAGTTTTTTTTTGCAGGTGGATGGGGATAGGGGTGCGGGGGTGATGGTGGCTGGTAGGGACCCGCCCGCTCAAGGGGAGGGGTGGCGGTGGTGGTGGTGATGGGTGGGGACCCAGCTCGAGGGGTGGGGGGCGAGATGGGGAAAAAGGGGAGGGAACTTTTTTTTTTTTTTTTTGGCTAACAAAGGGAGAGAGGGGTGCAAGGGGGGAGGGGTGGTGATAAGGATCGGGAGGAAGGGATGGAGGTATTTTATTTATTTATTTTAAATAAAATAAAATAATAAAATAAAATATTTAAAAATATTTAATTATATTTTAAAATAATAATAAAAATATTATTTAAAAAATAATTTTAAAAAATATGTGGGTGGATATTGAGGAGCAGCGGTCGCGTGGAGGAGCCATGGATGGTGCTGGTGGGGGGATTTATGGATGTGCGGCGCAAAGCTGTAGGAGAAAAAATAAAAAATATATTTTTAAAATAATAATAATATATTTTTAAAAAAAATTTAAAAAATGCACGAATGGATGCGAAGGAGCAGCGACCAAGCGGAGGAGCTGCGAGTGGTGCCGGAGGGGGAGTGCGGGTGTTCAACGCAAATCCATAGAAGGAGAAGAATGAAATAAAAAAAGAAAGAAAAAAATTTTAAAATAATAATAAAAACTCATGGAGTGGCGGGCGACGAGCGGACGATCTACGGGCGGTGCCAGAGGGAGGCATGGAGAACCCATCAGCAAAAAAAGAGGTGGTGCGAGCGAAGAACTCGCAATTGTGTGAGATGGGGAGGGACCGCCAGCATGCGAGGGGTCGGGGGAGTGCACGGAGCAGTGGCCGACATGCGGAGGACGGGAGGTGCACGGAGGAGAAAAAACTTAAAATAATAATAATATTTTTATTAATTTTAGAAAAGAAATAAAAAGTAGGAGGAAAAGAAAATTTAAAAATAATAATAAAAAAATATTATTAAAAAATAATTTAAAAAATAAGTGCCTCCCAACTCCGTCGAGGAGTATGCTTAAGAGTTGGATGAGTTCTCTGAATCTTAAGCATTTTTTTAAAAATATTTTTAAAAATATTTTATTATTATTATTTTAAATTTTTTTTTTTATTCTTCTCTTTTCATGTATCTGCGTCAAACACCCACAACCCTTCTCTGACCACTCGTGACTCCATTGCTCGTGGCTTTGCACCGAACGCCCAGAACCCCCCCTCATCGGCACCACCCATGGCTCCTCTGTATAGTTTCCACTTCTCGATGCCCATCTATATATTTTTTAAATTTATTTTTTTTTTAAAAAAAATATTTTATTATTATTTAAAAAATACCCATTAATTATTTTTAAATTTTTTTATTTTATTTTATTATTTTATTATTTTTATTTTTATTTTTTATTTTTAGATATTTTAAAAGAGAAAAAAACTTCCTCCCCCTCTCCCTACATCAGCCAAAAAAATTAAAAAAAAAGAAAAGGAAAGAAAAAGAAAAAAATCTTTCCTGCCTCCGCGTCAAAACTGAAAATACCACCCCACTCACTCTCCTCTCTACGTACCCTCACACCACCCTGCACCCCCTACCCTCCAACCCCCCCTGCACCCCTACCCTCCACCCCCCCCCCCCCCCCCCGTCAGGTTCTGCTGCCCACCACCGCCTCCGCATCCCATCCCCCTCAGTTTGCCAAAAAAAAAAAAAAAAAACTCTGCCCGCCTCGCAAAAGAAAAAATTTCCCCTCCTCCTAATCCACCTTTAGGTATCCGTCTGTTATGACCGTCCATGCACCCCCTACCATGAATTTTTTTGCTCGTGTCCGTAGCTCATCTTTCCTTCGCTCACCATCCAAAAATAAAAAAAAATTTGATAAAATTATTATTTCAAGTGGTGAGCCAGTAAACCCATAATTTTCATACGATAAGTTTGAAATCATCACTAGCTAAATTCATCATTTATATGATATTTTAATATCATATTAAATATTTATGTAATATTTATGTGATAATAAAATCATCAGGATTTTAATATCAACTATAATTTTAAAAATAAATTAAAAAAATATTTTTAAAAATAAAAAATTAAAAAAAAATATTTAAAAAAAAAAAATCCTACGTTCGAAGAATTGGCGTGCTGGAACCCGCAGCAATTGTTTGCGTCCGGTACTATTCTGTTCCCTCGGGAATAACGAGTCTGGTGGTTGGTACAGCTCTCTCTCTCTCTCTCTCTCTCGAAAGAGAGTAGTACATGTTTATGTTTATGGTTCCACGCACGAAAGTACGGATCTCTACTAATTCGGGAACATTTTTTTTATATCTCTTAGATTACAAAATTCGTTTTTATTAATTATTTTATTTTTCTCGCCGTCAAACAAAATTTTCTATAGTCGTGATTAAATACATACGTCATCAACAGGAAAGAAAACATCGAGGCAGTACAAATGAAGAACTTTGACTTCTATTAGTATAGTACAAAGGCAACGGCAACTCATTGTACTATTTTTTTTTGGTAAAACAAACCAACCAACCTCTAACGCTCCAAACTCCCAAATATATAGGAACAGAAGGGCGAAGGAATGAGGAGAATCATGTAGCTTGAAGATCTAAATCAAAAGCATCATCGAGTGCAGCGTTGATGAGATCCTATTACCGTATTTCGGTAGCTGTATCGAAAGTTCTATCTCCCGTTCAGCGACTGTGAGGATCTCGCCAGCGCTGCATTCGATAATGTCTTTGATATATCGGCGGAATGAGGCAGCCATTGAGCTTGTTCATCACATTTGGAGGTAATGGCAGTTCGTGAATCTATTTTTTGTTTATGAATTGCAATCCAATATCTGTCAGGGCCACCTCATTTTCCTTCTAATATTTCCAAGAGGATATTAGTAGTGGATTATGGAATTTAAGTCAGATAAATATCCCTGAGATCTGGTATGAGGTAGGGTAAGGATCAATTTTTTTGTCCCAAAAACAAATGGCATTTGCCAAGATTTTTCTTGAATGATCAAAAGTCTAGGTATTTTTGACTTACAATTTCTATACCAAAATTAATAGGCAAGCATCTGCATTTGAGCTGTTTTTAGAGGTATATACGATCCCAAAGAGAGAACGGCTATGGCTCTTACACTTTATTAGTCTGGAAATTTGGGGAAGAAAAGAAAAAAATATATTAATAAGAAGATAAAAGAAAAAAATATATAGTTTTTTTCTCTTGGTTGAGAAGTTTAAAGAAAGAAAAGAAAATAATTTTTTTTAATTAAAAATAAAAAAAAAAATATTATAATTATTTTTTATCATTATATCCTTAAATATAATATATATTGTATCATATAAAAAAATAATCTAAATATCAGAAAAAGATTTTATATTTTATTTTTTTTCCATCTTTTCCTTTTGTTATCATTGATTTTTTCTATAAAAAGTGCTTCCATAATATTTTTCCTCATCCATAGGAGTCTCAGCCGAGTGGGAGGCTTCAAGCAGCATACTTTTTTATTCCATCGGCAAGAGTCACAATTAGGTGGGAGGCTTAAAAGAAACCTAAGGATTAAAATATAATATTAAATTTATTCTTCATTATTAGGGAGAAAATGTAAATATAAAAAAATTTATTAAACTCTCTATTTCTTTCTCTTCAAATCTGCTTGACTTGAAGGAGAAAAAAAATTACAGATTTGGGGAGGTTTGTATTCCCTCTGTTTCTCTTCTTTTCTTTCATGAAAAAACTTCTAACCAAGATAAAGTTAACACTTTCTCTTTTTTTCTTTTCTCTACCAAGGCAAGGCATTAACTTGGACTATTGGCTTTGACCTATGGGTGAAAACAACTCTTGGAGCTTTTAGCTTTCAAAGGGTCAAGACGGCTAGATCTTGTTCAGGCTTGGGTTGAAACCTAACTTGAAGTTCGACTTGGCTTGACCTATTGTCCATCTACCTCAAATGCCCTTCCCCTCACATATTCCCTCTCCTCCTTGCTCTCATGTCCGGATGTCTCTCACCCCATCTATCTTTGCATTGACCATTCCTCATCTCTTCTCACTCTTGATCTCTCTTTCCTACATCCCAGCATCTCTACTTGCCCCCTCTCTCTCCCAACCCCACAACCCCATTTTTGCTTTACAACTTTGCCTTCTCTCTCTCTCTCTCTCTCTCTCCCCCCTCCCCATGCCCCCATATATGCTTTGCTCATAATCTCTCTTTTTCTCTCACTCTTCCCCCACCCCCATGCACCATGTCTCATCTTTATTTCATCCTCTTCTCCCTCTCTCTCCTCCTACCCATCTCTACTATGTTCTCTTCCTTTTCATCTTTTTCACTCAACCTTATATGAATTTTGTCCACCATATTTTCTTAAAATTTTACTGATAAGGATCATCAGACTTAATATGAACTTATTTCGTAATGAGTAGAATTGAGTCCAGTTGTAAGATTCATCATATGTTAAAATTTTTGATATCATAATTTGGCCATACAATGCTCATTCGAAATAATTTTTTTCTTTAAAACTGGAAAACTTTTTGAGCTCTATATGTGATGTCGTCTTTTAAAGGGTACAACACATTGAATCAAGTCCAAATTTTATTGTTGGGCTTCAAAATAATTCAATCAAATTGAAAAAAAAATTCAAAAAATATTTTAACTAGATATCTCTCAATTCGAGAAAAATTAAGCAAAGTGAAGGTAAAGTTGATGAGGACATCGAGATTTACTATGATTTTAGGCTCTCTATACTTTTTTTATTGGTTATGTCTATTTTGAAAAAAAATATTTTTTATTTAAATTAGGAGAAAAATTTAATCTGAATTATATAAGAGTAGATCTCACTAGTATTGATTAATAAAAACTATGTATGTGTAAAGATTTAGATCATACTTTTGTCAATTTTCTATCATTTTCTAAAATTTCTTAGAGATTCAAGTTGAGTGTAAAAAGAATTCTTCTTTCTCCTCCACCGATCATCCATCCCCTACGATTATCTGCTTAGGCTTGATTCAAGCTAAGCTCAAATTATGCTTTAGATTGAGCTTAAGTCAGACTCAAGCTTGACCTTATCAAAAATTTTGGACCTCAAGCCAATTTAAAGTTGGAGAAAATTTTTTGAGCAAGCCCTCAAATGGAAATCACTATCATGCGAACCACTATATACTATGTAAGATGAATGACTACGGTCATCAGGTGATCACTAGAATTTTTATTGATAGAATCACTCGCCAGCAACCATCCCAAACTTTATAAATAAATTAAAAAAATAAAAAAAATACTTTATATACGGTGAATGGTGCACAATCATGTCCATGATGATTGGCATCGGAATGAGATGTATAATTTTTTTTTTAGTTTTATATATAAGTCAATTATTATGATGATGCATGTGGTTGTGCGTCATTTGCGGTGTATAAAAAATTTTCTTAAAAAGATTTCCGGTCTCTTATTTTTCAACTGCTCTGCCTCTCCCCTGCTGCTGGGCAAAACGTAGTTCTTGCGAGGCCCACAATAGCATATTTGAAAGTTGAAAGAGGTTTTGTAACAAAAAAAAAAAAGAGTACGATGAAGTAAAGTAACTGTCAGATAACCAGTTATAATTGGATTAAATCTCCTGAAAAGTTAGCGCACAAATTTTTTTTGGTCTCCCAAACCCATTTATCCCAGTTAATCCAGGTTGGTGAAGTAATATATTCTGAAATAACGAAATAAAACTAAATTAATTTATTTATTCTGGATTAATTTATTTTATTTCTAAATATAACTATAATAAATATCCATCCGAAAAGCAGCCTCATTTCCGCAGGAACCAACCCGTATTTTTCTCTCTCCTCCGTAAGTTACCTTCGGAACAGCGTCCTTTCTGTTTCAAGAACAGCTCTCTCTCTCTCTCTCTCTCTCTCTCTCCACTTCTTTGTTGAAACGGCCGCCTTGCTTAAAGCGGTTTTCTTGATCCCTAGGCGGTCTTCCGGCGATTTCCATGGCCCGTGGGGGCGGGGCCACGCCCGTGCCCGACGAGCTCCGGTGCCGGCGGTCCGACGGTCGGCAATGGCGTTGCCCGAGGCGCGCCATGTCCGGGGTCAGCTTCTGCGAGCACCACTACCACCTGGCCCGCCGCAACCAGGCCAAGCACAAGGGGCTGCTCGATTCCCCTGCAACTCCTCGCCGGAAGCCCCGCCGGCCCCCTCGCTCCCGGCCGGAGCCGCCCGACCCGCCGCCGAGGAAGCGGCGGAAGAAGGGGGACCCGCCGACGGAGGAGCTGATCGCCGCGGCGCTGAGGCGGCAGATCGAGAGGAGGGAGGAGATGGAGAAGAAAAGGGAGGTGGCCGAGGGGCGGACAGAGGTGACGAGGGACCTCCCCAATGGGGTGATGACCATCTCCCTGACTTCGGCGATGGTTTCCGGCAATGCCGGCCCGCCTCTGGTCCGAAAGCTAGGGTTTGATCAAGATCAAGGTCCATTCTTGAGGCGGTGCATCCGGTCCAAGAACGTGGAGCCAGTCCCCGTCGGACCGCTGAAGGTCGATTTCTTTTTGTACGCTTTCTTTTTTATGGTTTATTGAATCTCTTGCTTCCTTGCATTTCTATGTAAAGTTTCTTCCTTTTTCTACGTGTAGAAATTTCCTTGCGGTAAGGGTTTGGGGAGGGGACGAAAGAGGATTTGCCATAGATGCGGAGAGAGTAAGGCGGTTCGTATGGTCCGGTGTTCGAGTTGCCTGAAGGAGTCTTTCTGCTCGAGCTGCATCAAGAAATGGTTTGACTATAACTCACCCTCTCTGTTATGGACTATTGAACTTCCTTTATCTTGTGCTTTTGTTGATAGTATATTTTACTCACATAATTGTTGTTAATACCATGCGCCAACTGCAGAATAATTTGTTGCTTTTCTATTTTTGACACTTATCTGAGTTACCCCATCACTAATGCTGGTGACGACTAAATTAAAGTCTATGCTGAGGCATGGATACAATATAATTACAGAAAAACCCTGTACCTAAACAAGTATGCATTGGTCACTGGAATTCAAATGCCATTCATCTGATTCTGTGTAGGTGTTATATATGCTTAACTCAGCAACCATTCAAACAAAAAATCATCTCTCAATTTCTGATAAATGAATGTGTATGAGGAAAGAACAAATTAAAAAAGATTCCCTGGTGATCATCAGATGATCATTTAATTAGTGGGCTATCAATGATAGCCTATGGCCTCACCATGCCCATGCAATGGGATTTTCTAAAGTAACATTTGTTCGATTTATGTAGACCCACAGAAACTTCCAAGTCATTATTTCTGGGTAAAAATAAATATTCACAGTGTAAAAGCTGCATCACTCTGCAACTGCAGCTAATAAATTCCTTTCTATATTTTAATGGTTATTGCAGTTACAATCCATGCTTTTCTAAAATAACTGTCACAGGTTGCAAAATTTAAATATTGGTCCATATTCGTAGTCTTCTCACAGAAGCCAGACCTAACGTTTTTGCTAGCAATGAATCAGCCATTATCCAAGACTTAGCAGTTAAAGTGTATGGCTTTTGTTACTTGAGCATGAGTCTCCTCTATAGTGTTTTGCATAATATAGCCTTCTACTTTTTAGTTGGACTTGCTCAACAAACACTTTGTTACAACACCTCTATAGCATTAGATGGAGTTTATGGATTCATACATTTGTGGATCAGTCTATCTCTAACAAAAATGCTTTGCTGCAAACTGGAACACGTGGGCCATCTTGCCTTAAACTAGGCCAAAAATTGACTTGATACTAATTTTTCTCTACCCAATCTTTCTATGCTGCTTGTGCTTTCCATACTAAACTTGATTTGGTTAAGGTCTCAAGATTTGTATCAATAAAATTTTGGAAGCCATATATTGTAAAACTTGGGCTGCTCATGGTGTTGGAACATATGTCCATATAAATTGGATTATGAACTCTTCATTAGAATATCTCCCTTCCCAAACATTCCATACAAAATTTGGATTTTTAAGGTTTTTGGAACCAGGTTATGTGTATATTGGACTCAGGTGTCTCTTGTTTTTGACTCCACCCTTAACATATATTACTAGGACAATCAGTATCTTAAAGATTTGGAACCTATACAAAAATGGTTGTTCTGGTGTTGTTTGCTTTTATCACCACCACTTATGGCCCATAAAAAGATTGGGCTACCAATGATTTTGCTGGTCTATTTTAGTCACTAATCATCATTTCTACTATCCACTATTACTTTGATATGGTTGGGGAAAGGTTTTCCTTTAGCCACTTAACTTGAATCTCTCGAATAAAATAATAAACAATAAGAGTTTTAGAAATTGGGGTTCTAAGATCTTTACTTTCATTAATTTTTCATGATCCATAGATTTTTGTACGTTGCACGGATCCGAAGTAGAGTCTATGCTTTTTGTTTTCACTCATGTTGTTGGGTTTTAGTGTTGCTTTTGCTCTCTGTATTCATGCTCTCCAAAATCAGGGTATATACCCTCTATTTGTACTAGTGAGCTCCTCCTTATTTGAGTCAGATTCTTCGTTTAGTTAAAAGAGGAGAGTTTGCAAGTTCGCTACTATTTTATGGAAGTACACTTATTTTAATCGAGATAGATTCCTCTTATAGTTAGAGGATGATGAAAACTTCCCCCCCTTTTTTTATGTTAGTGAAGTTTGGGCAAAATTAGATTGGATCTCTTTCCTAATTAAAAAAGTATACAAATTACAAAATAATAAAAGTATTTTACAAATTTTTAGATTTGAACAGAACCTAGATCTTCGTTTCTAGTTTCTACATCAATTTTTCCTTTAGCCACATCATTAAATTCTTCCAGATTAAAAGTTATTGCTTTTATAAAGTTTCAGCACTTGATTGAGTCCTAAATATAATGGATTTTGTGCTTGAAACTTGTCCAGACCTACCCAGAGTGGCAACATTGGTCCAAAGACAGGTTAGATGATCCTCTTAGATCAGAGCCTTTCCTATTTGGTGAATTTAGTGCCTGCTAAATTAAAATTGGAGTTGGGGAACACATGCTTTACCATCTTGCAGTTGAATATCTTATCTTTTTTTATTTGAATTTATCTTCTGTTATGAAATAGCTACATTTTTCGGCATCAGTAGAATAAACCCCTCATCATCCCTGGAGGTTGGAGATAGTGGCAGGAGTTAATGGTGTTGAAGTTGAAGGCATGAATATTTCAGAACTCAATTGAGTCTTGCATGTGGCAGATTTTGCTCCTAAAGCTTGTCCAAAACCTACCTAAATGACAAGATTGCTCCTACTTTTTTCCTCACTTGCACTTTTCTTCTTTTTAAGCATTACGTGAAATTTCTGTTGTTCCTTTGTCTTCTCTAGTTTTAGTGCTTAATTAAACTATTCCAATTAAAGGTCACTAATCTCATAGGGTAATTAGCTACATGCTTTTGAATTTGTTAAGAGTCAAACAAAAATCCTTCTTACATAGGATCAATCTGATAATTTTAACTCTTCTTGACCAAATCATCTGTTTTGAATCCCATATCGTCCTTTGAGTGTTTTAATTCATATAGATTGCAGAGGGTAGATAATATGATCCCACATTATCGTGTCTTAACATTGGACTAACGTAGTATCTTTCAACCCAACTCTTGATGAATTTCTTAATAGACTAAATGTGTGATGCTTACATTGTTAGCTACCAAGTTGTAGCGATGCCTTTAAAAGAAGATACCAATGATGGAAAAAAAACTGCACTATCAGTAGCACCTAAAGCTTTTATTTCTCCAATATACCACTCCAATGATAGTGTTGCGCTTCTAAGAGTCACCAATAATGGATATTTCTGCTATAATTCATGCTCTTTATTTTTCCTGCATGGTAGTAGTCACATGATGGGTGGGACAGTTGTGGGCCATTATCCTACCATGCAAAATCCAGTTGTTGTATGGTAGTCGTTGATATTTCTTTTAAGTCTCTAGATGACTGCCCAAATGGTCTAATGTTTATGTGACAGTGATGTTAAAAGGAAAAGAACCAGGTTTCAATTAAATTTGCATCTTTCTTTATATTACCTGAACTCGTGGTCAACTTTAATTTTGTTACGCTATCAAACTTTTTACCATTACCAGATTGGGCACTACTTTTCTGGTTTCCAATGATGATAATGCTGATGGAAATTTGGGCAGGTGGTATAAAACTTAACTATTAGATAGAAGATGTTTATTTATGCAGAATTGGTCGCTTTGCTCAAACATGTATGTACTTAGATCCTTCATCAAGAAAGTTACTTAGAAAAACAAATATAGCATAGATAGCATGTTAAGAAACTTTGAGAAACGCTCCAAAACTCCATGTTTCAATTATGACTGAAGTCAGTTCAAAATCATGGGTGGTTTCTGAGTTTCCGCTGTTTCTGCTTGAACTGATTCATGGGGCCAAATGTATTATACATGGTTAACTTATGCTTATTCTTCCAACAATTTTTATTATTTTCAAATTTCCAAAAGCATTGTTGTCAATGTGAAACTAAGATTTTGCGTTTTTTGGAAGACTTGGAAGCATCATGATTCCATGTTTCTAGAGAAATAATAGTTCGTGTTTAAAGGAAACATTGGTTTGGCTATTCTATAATCTGAATCTTGTCAACATGTAGATTCCACTGTGGAAGTTTATCATCAAGCAGGGAAACAATATTATATTAAAATGATATGAATATATTAATCTTTTCTATGTGAACCAAATTAAAGTACCCAGTGATCCTAAACACCATAACATGCTGTGTAATGATGTCTAACTTGCTTTCTTGAATTTCTTTTCTTTTCTTTTTGGGTGGGGGAGGGCAAAACTGCAAAAATGGAGGTCAAAGCACTGAAATTGTGGAAATCAAAACTTCTGTTTCTTGGCAAAAACCAGACTTGTAATCAAGATTTTTTATCTTAGTTCTTCCTTGAAAGATCAAACTATGACAATGTGAACTGCTGCTTGATTATGACTATGAAGCCTCGATGGAGTTATACCACATTGGAGATTTTACCTATAAGAATTATAACTTCAGCCCAGTGTCAGTTGGAAACATGACATGGGATTCAAGAGTCCACGTGTTCTGAAGACAGGGAACTTCTAAAAGTTGGACATGGCAACATGTTTATTTCTTATATACGTATTTATAGATATGTATTGATGTAGGAATATAAGAAACTTATTTGTAGAAGTGCCAAGAGTAGACATATAATGATCATGGCAGCATAATTTGATGTTATGAAGTGTCAAAGAGTGTTGTGAAGTGTCCTAAGTGTCCAACATGCCCAAAAACACAAATTTTGGAGTGTTCAGGTAATGCTGCTTCAGCTACAATTGTTCATGCTGTGTACATGCAACAGCTTAATATTTTGCTCTTGCATTGGACCTATGTTACCAAATTCTGCTTTTCAGTTTTCCATGTTGACTAGATTGTGACTAACATGGACTGTTTTATGGTAAATCTTTGTTCTATACAAAATCCAGACCAATTTGCTTAGAAGACTTTAACTACTATATGTGATGATGCTTTTTATGAATTATTGCTTCACCTAGATTTTCATTAGAGTAATGAAGAGTACTATTGCTTCAAGATGTGAATTTTTTGAGAGAACTGGCTATTCAACATTGTTGGCAAATGAAATATGAGGTCATGTAATAGCATAATAGGTTACACTTTCACCCAAAGTTGTCAAATCAGGATTCGACTCGTGAATCGCCCATGATTTGACTTGAATCATGACTCGAATCGTAAGATTTAGCAACAAATTTAATTTTTTTATAAAATGATAGGAATCAGCATAAAATCAAAATTTGTATAACAAAATAATTCAATAAACATTAAAATAAAAGCACAATCAAAATGTGTACCCATCTATTGATCAATGAACACTCAAAAAGCATAGGTAAGTTTAAAATACTAAGTCTAAAACATATGCAACTATGAAATATCCATGTTTGGTGTACCCTTAAAAAAAGTAAACATTAACCATTTCTAATTCACTATTCACTCAAAAAATAAAATAGAATCTTCAATCATTATAATCATCTCCAAGGCTAATATCGTCGCGATCGCCGTTGTCATCATCATCATCTTCTTCAAGAATAATCATCTCTTCTTCTTGCTCCTCGTCTTCCTCATCACCCTCATCAACTAATATCACTTCAGTATCTTCCTCAACAACCTTTTCTTTCCCTTTACCTTTACCATCAAGATTTAGGTTCCTTGGTCCTACAAAAACATTTTAAGAATCAACAAAAACAAATAAGAAAATAATGCAATTGTTTTTTTAAAAAAAAAAGGAAGTAATTTGCATACCTCTCTTCCTTTACCTGTTCTTAGGTCTCTCATTAACATTAAAGCATTCATTTACATCTAACCAAGATACATCATCCGATAAACATGGCTATTCTTGTTCGGTTATCTACTCATCATCTGATTCCATATTTGATAAGCATATTGGATCATATGTCTCCTCCATTTCTTGTCCTTTTTGTTGTCTCATTTCAAGTTGAGTATTATACTTGACAAACACCAAGGCATTCAACCTTTGTTGCTGTAAACGATTCTATTTGTTGGAATGAATATACTCAAATGTGCTCCAATTTCTTTCACATCCAGTGGCACTACAAGTAAGATTTAGTACTCGAATAGCTAGCCTTTGAAGCTCTGTGCACTGTTCTCCAAAACTCTCCTATCATAGAGCTAGACAAATAAAATAAGATAAATTAAATTTCATATATTCTATGAACTTATAAAATATAATTTCATAAAGTTGGAAATAAAAATTTTACAAATAAAAATGAATTTATAAATTTAAATTATTGTTACATGGTTGTTTTTTATTTCTTGTCGATACCGCCATGTCCATCCCAAATAAACCCTCGGCTTTCCTAAATTTGTCAAATTGTGAATCAATGATGGCTCTTGTCTCAACATTTAGATACATCCTCTCAATTGTCTTGAACAATCCCATTTTTATTTCAGTATAGACATTAAAATTAGGGTCATATTGAAATCTAAAAATTAAGAAGTAAAAAAATAAATTAAAATTAAACATAATAAAATTTATTAATGGAATAATAGAAATTAAAAATTAAGTGTGATTTATTTGGGATTAAGATAATATGCTGCCGCATGGAGTGGTCTATGGAGTTGCAAATCCCAACAAGTATCAATTATCTCTCAAATCCTATCATACCTCTTCTTAACATTGTTGAAATTTTTGCCAATTTGTTCATTTGCTCTATCTATTGCTTCATAAATATAACCCATAGCCGGTTTTGCATCTCCATCAACAAGTCTTAGCACTTTTACCAAAGGAAGGACACACTTTAAATAATACTTTGTAGCTTTCCAAAATCTGTTATCGCTAAATACAATTTCTTGAACTTTTCTAGCTTCAAATTTACATGCATAAGTACTTCTTGCCCATTCTTCTGAAGCAAACATAACCCTTAATGCAATCTTTCTGCCTAATATGCTTCTCAAAGTGAGATAGGATGTGGCAAATCTAGTAACTGGTTTTGTTAATTCCTTATTTTTAGAATATTTTCTAAACAAACTAAGAATCCAAGTATGGTGGTAAATATAAACTGTAATTTGCTTTGCCTTGTCAAGCGTGTTAAAAAAAAATCAAAATGTTGCCAATGTCACTAAGTATTAAATCTAAATAATGGGCTGCACATGGAGACCAAAAAAGATGCTTTCTCTTTTCCTCCAAGAGTCTACCCGCACCAACATAAGCAGATGCACTATCCATCACCACTTAAACTCCATTTTCCTCTCCAATTTTCTTTACTAAGCTGTCAAGCAATTCGAACAACTTATTGAAATCCTTACTAACATCAAAAGTGTCCAATGATTTGAGAAACACAGTCCCACTTGGACTATTCATAAGAAAATTGGTAATAGATCGACTTTTTCCATTAGTCCAACCATCAGACATAATTGAACATCTTTTTTTTTTCACTCATTTTTATATTTCACCAAACTTTGATTAACACTTTCAATTTCTTTCTTCCGGAAAGTAACTCTAGCTTCATGATAAGAGAGGAGTTTCAATCCCCTCCCATACTCACCAACAGAATTCATCATTTGAGCAAATAAAGGACTTTTGACCAACATCTGGACCAACAATTTGAATCCCTTTAATTTGCTTGTGCGAACCACTTTTTGAAAGCAGATTTTGTCGAAATCTTTTTTTTTTGTGCCAAAAGTTGACTCTTTGGCTTCCAAAAACAACAAACAACCACCAATTTGGGATTCTGGGAACTTACCTTTTCTGACTTGATGGTATGCACGATTCAGCCAACGAGTCCATGATTCAGGTATGATTCTTCCTCTTTTTCAATTCTCCATCTCGGTTTAACTCGGTCAAGCTTCGAATCATTGCGAATCGTAAGAGTCAAATCGCGACTTGTACGGTTCTAATAATAGAGCTTTCACCACTTTCTGATGCATTTCAATATTCTTTAGAGGTTCTTTTTTATCATTTATTAACTTTGTATTATGGGAGTCATCCTGATCTCTCTATTTCTCTTCATCGACTTCGAAGCTTCCAGAAAAAAAGGCTTTGGTTTGGTCAAAGCAAAAAAAGGTTTGCGGGTGGCTTCGAGGAAAAGAAACAGAGAGATCGAGTGGCTTTGGGGAAGAGAAATAGAGAGATCAGGAAGAAGGCTTTGGTCCGATAAAATAATAAAAAAAGCTTTGGGGTTCAGGGAAGAGAAATGGAGAGATCAAGGAAGATGGCTTTGGTCTGATCAGAAAAAAACTTTAGAGAAGAGAAACAGAAAGATCGGAGAAGAGAAACAAAGAGAGCAATGGGAAAAAAGGTACATACCAAATGAACGGCGAACTCATGGGGATGCTTCAAAAGCTTCGAGGCTTCCTCTTTCTCATGTGACCTTTTTCTTCTTCTCACCGTAGTCTTTGAAGGCTCGAAGCAGTCGGAAAAGATGGAGAAACAGTTGGAGAAGGTGAATAGAAGTTCAAAGATTTCAAATCTCTTTGATTTGCTTTGTGAACCACTTTTTGAAAGCAGATTTTGCCAAAATCTTTTTTTTTGTGCCAAAATCTGACTCTTCGGCTTCCAAAAACAACGAACGACCACCAATTTAGGATTGGAAACTTACATTTTCTGACTCGATGGTATCGAACGATCCCGTGAGTTGCATGATTCAGCCGATAAGTCCATGATTCAGGTACGATTCTTTTTCTTTTCCGATTCTCCACTCGATTCGACTCGGCCAAGCTTCGAATCGTCGTGAATCGTAAGAATCAAATCGCGACTTCTATGATTCTAACAATAGAATATATGATCACCATATAATTTAGCAAAACTAATGAATTTCTATTGTGGTCATTGATGAGTACCCAAGATTCCATTGTCCAGGATGCAAAGAAATTTTTTTCATGTTGCAGAAACCATAACCTGACAATATAACACACCAAGATGATGGAACCATAAAACAACTCTTACTGTTGCTTCATAAACCCAAATAACACATCTATAGTGATCCAACAGTCAATGGCAAAAGAAGTTCTTGGATTCAAAATGATCAAGGAGCAAGTCTCAAAATAGGGGTGGTAATGTGTTGACTTTGGTCAAGTATTTTATCAAGGTTATAAATATTAAAAAATTGCTTTATTGTTCGATGTAGTCTGCAAAAGCTTGATTTGAGAAGTTTAATGAGGTGATTTTATTATACAAATTCAGAAGATTTCATCTGAACCACTCAATGTTTCTAAACATAGTTTTCTAGGTCATGACATGCTCAGACTAGAGGTTGATGATATAGTGCTAGTTAAGAGTGATACTAAAGGAATAGAAAGGTTGAGATTTTATGACAAACTTGAATTATATTTTCCTTGAAGATATAGTGGCATAGGAAAGGTTGAACCAAACGAAAGCAATCTATGTCAAAGGAAAATTGCGATGAAGGAAAAAGATTCAAACCAATTGACACTCCCATAATACAAAGTTAATAAATGATCAAAAGGAACCTCCAAAGGACATTGAAATGCATTAGAAAGTGGTGAAAGCTCTATTGTTAGAATCGTACGTGTTGCGATTCGGCTCCTACGATTTGCAATGATTCGAAGCTTGGCCGAGTCGAACCGAGATGGAGAGTCAAAAAAGAGGAAGAATTGTACCTGAATCGTGGACTAGTCGGTTGAATCGTGTGACTCGCGGGATCGTTTGATATCGTCGAGTCAGAAAAGGTAAGTTTCTAGAATCCCAAATCGGTGGTTGTTAGTTGTTTTTGGAAGCCAAAAAGTCAAATTTTGGTGCCAAAAATAAAGATTTTGGCGCAAAAAAAAAAGATTTTGGCAAAATCTACTTTCAAAAAGTGGTTCGCACAAGCAAATCAAAGGGATTTGAAACTTTTGAACTTCTATTCACCTTCTCTGACCATTTCTTTATCTTCTTCGACTGCTTCGAGCCTTCGAAGACTATGGCGAGGAGGAAGGTCGCGTGGGGAAGAGGAAGCCTTGAAGTCTTCGAAGTGTCCCTGCTAGTTCACTGTTGATCTGGTAGGTACCTTTTTTTCCATTGCTCTCTCTGTTTCTCTTCTCTGACTTTCTGTTTCTCTTTTCCGAAGTTTTTTTTCTGATCGGATTGAAGCCGTCTTCTCTAATCTCTCTATTTCTCTTCCTGGAAACCCCGAAACTTTTTTTTTTAAAAAAATTGGACTGAAGCCTTCTTCCCGATGTCTTTGTTTCTCTTCCTTGAAGCCGCCTGCAAACCTTTTTTTGCTTTGATCGGATCGAAGCCTTTTTCTGGAAGCTTCAAAGTCGATGGGTTGTGGTCCCTTTTTTTTATTCGAGTGGGCTGTGGTCCCGTGGGTTTGTAGTGCCACTGCGGTCCTGTGGGTTTGTGTGGTTAGTGTGGTTCCACGGCAACACAACCACAACCCCAAAAAAAAATTCATCCTATGATAAGTTTAAGTTTTTTTTTAACAGTTCAATTTTTTTTAACAATTCTTACTTTTTAATAGGGATTGGCTTACATACTTTACAGTGGAATTGTGTACTGTTGTTTTATTAAATAATGCCACCTAGAAGAAAAACTAAAGTTGTGGATCATGTACAATACATGATCGCATCCTTCCCAAGCTGCTCATGCAAGGAAAAATCCAGCTTACCCAGGCGTTCAATCAACTCGATCATGTACAATACATGATCAATGATTGATGCCCTGTCCCTCATATAAGCGTTGAAAATTGCACTAGTTTTGTGCCTTTCAACGTCGTCAGGTGTGCCAAAGAAGTCATTCAACATTTGAAGCATCTCCTTGCGCTGGACATTTTCAAACCTGTGACTGAACTCATCATTCATCGCCGCCAATATAATGCATCGAATGGTGGTGCGGTCATTGATCCACTTCTAGTGTCTCGAACTGCTTCTATAGCATCCGAAGCTGGCTCCTCAGGTGTCGGATCAGTCAACACATATAAGATCCGTTCATGCTCCAGGATGATCTTCAACTTTCGATACCAGCTATCGAAGTTGGATCCCATGAGTTTGTCATTGTCCAATAATGATCGGAGCGACAGGGTAGTGACCATTTCTGCACAAAAGGAAAATCATAGACCTAATTAGTATATGAATTATTTACTCTAAAGACTTGGACTTTAGTCTAAAGATTCTTCCACTATTTTGTTCGAATCGGTAGCCTCTACCTCCAATTTGAGGAATTATTCCTAATTTCTTAGTGGGTACTAGAATCCACATAGGCTACACGAGCCCAATTTTGGTTGGTCAATCCGTGTGCACCTACGGATAGATTCATAATCAATTGTTTCACCAAATAACTTCTAGTAATTTTAATTTTGCTTCGAAAGTCTAATCAGTAAGCTTTGGCCTCCACTGAAAAGATTCAGTTAGGTCCAACCATTAATATGATCACATTTGGTGCATCAGACCAACGAATGATCAGGCCAACTTTGGCCGGCCAACCTGATCACCATTAGAAAGACGACCAAATTATCATATTATGAATGATAATTTTATTAGTCAATAAGCACCAGGCCTTTGAGCCTCCAATGATTATTAAACTAATGGACTCATTATCGCTCAACTTAATGGGAGGCTATGACTTAGTTATCATCATAACTTTATCATTTTAAGAATCTAATAATTTTAGAGAATTTGGTTAACTTATTTTTAAGAATTAACCAACCAATTTGGATCCTCCCACTGACTTCACCAAGTCAGATTAATAAGGATCTAATTAAAACTGGCATTAGGAGCACCTAAATCAGTCAAATTGATTTATCTAATTGACATGGATGAGCCCAAATCACCAAGTGGTCTAATCAAAACGTAATTCACCAGGATGGCCAGATAAGTGAGATTAGTGGAAGGGATATGCCATTAACTCGTCAAAGACTGAATCAATGCGAGTAGCTCCCAATTAAAAATTACTGGTCTGAGCTGCCAGACTTACCTTAGACACCATCCGGTTCATTAGTTTTAATTTGACCATCCTAGCAATTTTAGGTTCGACTGCATAGCCACGAATTAAGTCCATTTGGTCATTGTTAAAGGCATGGACTTAACCAACTACAACTATTGTAATTTGGTGTAAAGAGTTCTTGACCTAATTTAAATTAATATTCGGTTAGATTTGATCAATTACTCTAATTTAGTCCATTCTTTAACTAATCTTAGGTCTAACCCTATTAATGGACCTAATTCGACTAACCCGATTTACCCATAATTTTATGATCAATGTCTTAGGATCTTTAATTCACAATTCTAGATCCTTATTAATCTTGCTTAATTCTCAATTAAGTTTAAGACTAAGGGTTGGGATTCGACATTTAAAAATATTTTTTAAATTTTGAAAGGTTCTCTACATCATAGCATCATTTCAATAAATAGGTCGACTCATTTAAAAAATGGATCGGCTTATTTCATAAACTAGCACTAGATGTAGGTTAGATTACATAAAACCAGCCAATTTAGACCTTTAGCCAACTTCTCAGTCGAGCTGGCTCGATCCCATCTGAGCTGGTCCGAACAGAAGTCGAGCCGGCTCGATTTTTGAGACAGCCGGCTTAGGCAAAAAAAGCCAGAAGCCTAACATTCTCGTTGGGTAGGCTCGATCCCATCCGAGTTGGCCCATATTGAAGCCAAGCTGGCTCGGTTCCTGATCGAGCCGGTTGGAGCATCAATCCAAAAAGGGTATCATGGTTGGCACGTTGGTCGAGCTGGCTCGATTCCTAAGAGAGCCGGCATGACCAGCGAACAGAACTTTTCCAAGATTCTGTGCAGGTTTAATCTAAAACTATGTACTCTACATAAAAATCATTAAATTATTTAGATCTAATCTAAACACTAATTCATAATATAAAATTCAGATTAAACATATCATAAAAATCATTAGATCTAATCTAAAGTTTTATGATCAATTTTATAGATCGCAACATACGAGGATAATCTTTCCACTGTAAGGGATAAATCTTACAGCAGAACAACCTATAGTCTGTGCGATCATTATTTTTTTACTTTTTTAGATTAAATTATTAAGATCTAATCTAAAAATAATCTATGCATATATAATACTTAAAAGAACCTGTCGCTCTAATACCAATTGAAGAAAATGCGCAGAATTTTTAGCTCTACTTTCGAAAACTTTTTCAAAAATCATATGCAGTGAAAATAATTATTAATCAAATTAATAATAAGAGCTACAGATATAATATGAAAATCCTACACAATCAGGATCTAATGTATCATATATGCATGCATATATGAAAAATAAAACAGCAAGTATAGTAAAACTATTTTACTGCTTCTACGTATTCAGAATACATTATCTTTTTGCAGGTAGATGATCTCTGCAATCTGATCTCCTCGGTGTAGATCTGATCGCCGCGACATAGCCACACGCATCTGGCCTCCATGGGTAATCTATACGGGGCCCTGATCTCGATCAATTCCTTCCGAGTGCTAGCTCATGTAGAAGTCTTTGTAGGCTGATGCAAATCAAACTCTTTTGATCTTCTTCATCAGATCTTCGGACGCTTCGGATTCCAATGAACGCACAAGAGATTTAGTAGAGGTTTTCACCAAGATCTGTGTACTCACGATCCTCATTCCTCATAGATCTAAATTCCAAACTCTAGACAGATTCTAGGGTATGCACTCACCCAAATACCCTTGTGTCTAGAACTTTCTTTTTTGGTGTTTCTCACGCACGTAGAGAAGAGACTTTCTCTTCTCTCTGTGGCCCTCTCCTCTCTTCGTTGAGTTCTCTATCAACTGCGTGCCCATAAAATCAAACATTTTATAGATCACACAAATAAAGAGAGGCGTGAGGGAAAGGTTTAGATCAAGAGGTTATCTATTCAAACTCAAATCCTATTTGAATTGAATTTATAATCAGATTAAACCTAATCCATATGGTGCGTGAGAAGGGAGAATGCACGTCCTCCCTTGTGTGGAAAAAATATTCACGAAAACCTCTTTCTCGTGGAGATAGTATGGTGCAAAACAAAAGGGTGATGTGGTGCATGGGAAGACTAGTCAAACTAGTCTATTGTTTATCATCCAATTGAATCAATCCAATCCAAATTGGTTAGGCTCAATTAGACCAGATTAAACCCAACTTATTTAGACTTAATTAGGCTCAGTTAAATCCTAATCAAATCAAGAATCAATCAAGTCGAATCCCTGATCAAATCAGAGATTAAACCTTCTTGATGATTAGATCATCTTATAACCTAATCGAATCAAATCTAAATGAATTCAATTCAATTGATTTTGATCCAAAAATAATCACTCAATCAATTGAGTTAATTAGTGATCAAATTCACTAATTAAACTTCTCTAGATTAGCCATTAGATTGAGTAGGAACCTTTAGTGTGTGTGACCCCACAGGTTCGAACCTAAGTCGGTAGCACAGGAACCAATTTTCTATACTAATCGAAGTGACCATCTAGCAATAGTACCTGATATTTGGATAGGCCGAATATTGTAATTGCAACATTCAAAACCTACATAAATATGGTTATCACATAATTCATCCCTTTGATCTTTATGCATAGGATGACTCAGGGTTTAACTATCAATCCTAGAAGATACATCCAAATCGTGTCTTAAAGCAATTAGTCCTGTGATCCCTCACAAAGACTATCCTAGCCAAGGCTTTGCTAAATTAAAATACTATTGAACACAGCTCCTGAGTTCAGAAGTGGTCAATCTCATCTTGACTCACGCACCGACTCCTCAAGTACTTGACGGTATCCAGAAATCTTCCGTCACTGAATTAGAAATTCAGGTAGTCCGGCACCAAAGCATAGTGAGTTGCTTGAAAGTCATCATGATGATCTCAGGTCGGAGGGACACTATGCCCATATTCAATCAGAGCAATTCTTGACAGTAGAAAAGCTTTGGAATCAGTCACATTCAGTGCAGATGTACCCCTATATCTCACCTGCATGTCATACCAGTATCTCCACACTCCTTAGTTAAGAGGACAACCAACCTATATGGCGTTCAACGATCTATACTCGATAAACGTTGTCGTCCTAGGTAACAACGTATCATTTGGTCGTGAATTTATTTAAGGATTAAATGACAAATCTTTTTTTGTCAATTCTAAATAGTCCCAAGGACTTCATCACAACAGACAAAAGTTCATTAGAAGATGAAAGATTTGTGATAAAAAAATCAGAATAACTTTTATTCAATTAATAATTCATATACAATTATATAAATTAGCTCAATCGTCAACAGACTAATAATTGACTTTGGGACACTATTTCTAACACTTTTGTCATAGATTTTTCCTTAGGCTATCTTCTTCCACTTCTCTTTTCTTTTTTCTCTCTCGGAGAAATGGCTCACTCTGGAGATGTAGATTTCGCACCAATGACCTTTCAGTCGGAGATGACGGAGAAGGATTTGGTGTTGATCCATAGCCATTCCATATTCCTCCCAAATTTTAATTAGAAGATCCGAAGGTGGAGGAACATGCCTGTAGCCCTCCTCCGGGTCAGATTAGCTTCTATGAGGAATGCTTCCGGGCTGGGCTAAGATTTTCTCTCCATCCTTTGTTATTCTTTTTCGTTTTCTCGAGATGTCACTGTGTTTGGTGGTGCTGAACTCATGGTGGCATATTTGTGGCTTTATTGTGACGTGTGTTTTGACTAGGGTCAAGCCCAGTATCATACTTTTTTGCTATTATTTCACTTTGAAGAGACATCTTGAATCTCGTGGGTGGTGGTATGTGACTCTCAAGAGTAGAAAGAACACTCCACTGATCCGAGGTGCCCCTTCTGCTGTTCATGGTTGGAAAGGATGCTTCCTATTTATTTCTCTTTCCTCAGGCGATGAATGAGGTTTCGTGGATCGGGGGGGAGCCCCAAGAGGTTGTGTTGAAGGATCCTCCACTCGACCAGTGCTTGAGGCAAAATTTGGAAACTTTGTGCGGCTTCGAGATTCTAGAGTTGAAGGAGCTCTTATCCGAACAAATCTTATTCAATGTGGGCATCAGCTAAGTTGGTCCCAAAGGTGTGCACCAGCTTCTTGCCTTATGATTGTATCTTACTTAGGCTCTGAAATCTAATGCTAATTGGTTTTTGCTTCTGATTGCAAGGATGGATCCGAGTCTGCCGAAAATGTTGGGTCCGAAGACCCTTCGAAAGAGAAAGGCAGAAACAATAGGTGGTAAGTCTGCCCATGTCCGGGTCGAGCTTCTTCCCGCGCCGTCGACCTTTGAATCAGAAGATCCTGAACCCCATGCCATTAATGATTTTGAGATTGTGCCGGTTCAGCATAATTCGGGCTCTCCGATTCCTAAGGAGGGTCAAAGGAGCCTGTTGAATGTTTATTCAGCAAAGTCATTTTGACTTTACCAGCTCCTGACATCTCTAACCTCTTCCCAAAGGAGGAATCGACTGAGGCTATAGGAACTTCCGGGACTGCACCGGCCGGAGTACAGCTCGAGGCCTCTGCCCTGGAAGATTATGATCTGGCATGTAAGGCATTTTCTAACTTTTTCTATCTAGCTGATATGACCAAGTTATTGATCGAGCCTTTCAAGACACAAAAACGAAAAGTTCTGGACTGTTTTATCCGGGTGAGTCGCATATCGTTATGCTTTACTTGATCTCTTTGTTTTGAGACGTGTCTAGGTTATAAACTGTATCAGATATTTTGACAGCTCACCCATTATTTGAATGGGTTTATGGAACGTTCTATCGAGCTTTCGGTCGAAGCGACGAAGCACGTGATGGATGCCGAAATGCTAAAAATTACGAAGGATAAGGCATTTAAGGCGGCCGAGCAGGCCTCTGTAAGGGCCGATGCTGCTGAGAGGAGCTTAGGATGCCGAAATAGCATTGAAGAAGTCTGCCGAGAAGAACTTCCAGCTTAGGTATAAAAGAAGCTCTGACAATAGAAGTGGAGGAGCTTAAGTCCCAGTCTGCTAAGGCAGAGGCGCTTGAAGCAAAGGCTAAAATTGCACTGTAGGCAGCAAAGGAGAAAATGGCCAAGCTACAGAGTGAAGTGAAAGCACGAGTTGAGGCTGCTGCTTCAAGAACTATCGAGAATTTTCGGGCATTGGAGGAGTATAAGGACGAAAAATTTGAGTTCGCGATCGATGCCTATGACAAGGGGAAATGCTTCGTCTGAAGTGGGGTGGCTTTCCGGTATCTAGAGTTAGATCTGAATTTCTTGGACGAGATCCTGGAAGTGCCTGTTGCCGATGCAGCTGGAGCTCCTATCAGTCCGGATAATACTACCTGAGTTTTCTTTATCTCTTTCCTCTGTATATTCTGGCTTGGAGTCTTTGTAAAGAAAAATTTCATATAGATGAAACTTCTTTATTTTTGATGATTTTTCCTTCATCTGATCTTTTATTTTGCTCCGAACTGAGGAGTTGAGCCTCGGATAAGTTAATACTGACTTAAGGGCTTACGAATTGATCTTCTCATTAATCACACGCGTGATTAGCGAGACGTACCCATTTTTCTATGTGATATTAAATGTGCACTATTTAAGAAGCGACGTAACCATAATTTTCATATAAAAGTTTGGTATACAGTTGTGGGGCAGCAAAGTTGTCCAACCCTTGACTTACACGTGGCACGATTTGATGTTAGCAATTATGGTGGATTTTTTATTTAAAGGGGGCTTCCGTCTTTCTTTTCTTCCATCAACGACATTCAGAACTTTTCATGGTGTAATGGTAGAGTGGTGCAATCCCTTAGAAGGGGATGAGGCTAAGTCCCGCTGGGGTTACTGTTGCCTTCTTGAAGAAACTAACAGGCCCCAGTCGGTTCTGGCTAGTTTGGAGATGTTCGAGATGGATGTTCCAATTGTAGAACGTCCATGTTCTCGATCTTAAGATCTTTGTCATTACACTCCTTATATCGAAGGTGGTCATTTCCTTGGCGCTGAGAGCTTTATCACTATTCCCTCGCTGATAAAGGAAGGGATCAGTGATTGTTCCTTTGGTGCTTACGTGGTGCGCCACTTTCGAAGGAGAGGAGGAGAGGGTCGAGCCGGAGGATGATGATCTAGGTTGCATCCACTACCTTGAAGGCTCCCTCAGTTGTGGTTTCTTCGAAGACCATAATTCCAGATCGGTGAGGCAATGCTTTAATGCAAACATGATTGTTCCCCAAGAGATCTATTGTGCATCTACATCGATGGAGGGCTTCTTGGTCCGAGGCTGCGTAGAGTTGGACTCCAAGCAAATGCTACTTCAACCTCAGTAGGTTCACCTCCATCGCCTCTATCTGAGCAGGCTCACGACTCTCTTCAGCTTCAACGAGGTCACGGTCGTGCTATTTTTGGTTTAGGATGTGATGAAGAAGATGGGTTGGCATCGTAATTTTGATCTCGTAGGATCCGATGCAACTTCTATGTAAAACTTGTCTTCTTTCTTATTGCTTCTGTAAGAGCGATGCTCGTATGAACACTATTGTAAGAACTTTTCTTCAATGAATAAATATAATTTTCTATTTTTCTGTTGTGTACTCCAACATGTGCAAATTTGCTAAGTCGATGTCCCAATAAAAGGGACTTAAAGGGGAGTTGTTCCGATCAGAGAAACCTATTGAGTTAATGTCCCAATCATAGGGATCTCATACGAAATAGTTTCAATTTGAGGAACCTGTTAAATAAGCATCTTGATAATTACCATAAAAACACTAATAAAAGCATTAATTTATGAATTAATTTATATTTATTTTTTAAAAATTAATATTTTTATTTATTTTTTAGAAAATATATTCACCAATAAAAAGAGCTTATTTTTTTGTTCAAATAAAACAAATTTGGAGCAAATCCGACTTAAAACGGATCTAGTACGAAGTTTTAAAGAAATAAGAAAAATAAAAAAATAAAATAAAATCAGCTCAGTCGGCTCGCCCAGCCCAGCCAGCAAGCCCAGCCAAGCCCAGAGTAGTTGGCATGTTCTTCCCAGTTGGCACGCCAAGCCAGAGCAACCCACCCCGAGCACCAACCCACCCCCGCGCATCGCTAACGTCAGGATGACGTCAGAAAACCACGCAACTCACCATGAACCGCTTAGCAGGGGTATTCTGATCATTTCCCGTGCGAGCTGTGCACTGATTCGTCTAGATCTTTGGTGCAGTCGGTCTACACGGTTCACATGAACAGTAATTGCACAATCTAACGGTCCAGAATGTGCTCGGTCAAGATCCAACAGCCATGGGTGGTTTCCAGTTTGATAAAGGAATTCTCTAACACCTTTGATGCCATCCGACGGCCCAGTTCTCCCTAATCGCCTGATCCAATGGCTGACAACCCTCCCTGAGCAAGATCGAACAGCCAGCATCATTTCCGCTCTAAAGAAGGATTCTATAAGGGGTTCTTGATGCGATCTAACGGCCGAGAAGCTTCCATCGGCAAGATCTGATGGCCATAATTTATTCCGAGATGATTTGGGCTAATAAACACTGATTTTTGGTGATTTTTGAGCCGATTGATCAGATTTGATAGCCAGAAGATCCAGACTGTATTCAACACAAACCAAGAGTGTTTTAATTTGATTTTCTCTCAAATTTCTTCATATATACCGGTCAATACATTGCTTTAATTCCATATTGGCTGATAGCAAAGGTCTCTCCCCTCCAGCACTTATAAAATGGACCCCAAGCCTTCAAAATTTAGTGTCGTCGGTTAAAAGAAGGTGATGATATAGAGTAGAGCCAGCTTTGGGTGCATGATTACTTCAAGGCAGATGGTGTCGAGAGGAAGAGCCGGTCTTCTACACCATCTCAACGCCAACATCGATTCGAGATCAAGATCAGCCTACTTCTAGTTTTTATTTTTTTCTATCTTTTTAATTTCATGTATTTAAATTCTAAATTAAACTTTAAATTAATGCAAAATTTATTTTTCTGCTCTTTAAATTCATGCTTTTTATTTTTGCTACAAATTTAAATTAGGGCTTTTTATTTTTATTGCAAGTAGATGCTAAGATTTAAATAGTAGATCTTAGTACTAAGTTTATTTTTCTGCATCATTTAATTTTTATTTTTTATTTATAATTTTATTTTTTGATTTTAATTTTTTTAATACTCTTTGTTTTTTTCTAAAAATCAAAGATTTCAAATCAAAAGCACCGCCTTTCCTATGGATTCGATCCAACTCGCTACTATCTACGTATTTTTAATCATTTTAAGAAGTCAAAATTAAATTGATAAACACAGTGTCTTAATGACAACATCATGCTTTTATCAAATTTTTGGTGCCATTGTCGAGGAGGCATAAAAATTAAAATTATTGATTTCTTTGATTTTTTTAATTATTGTTTACTAACTTTTATTTATTTATTTTGCAGAAAAAAAGAGAAATAAAAAGATTAGAGCAAGGAGGAAGCTTCTAATCCTATTTGGTGAGATCAATCTTAAACCTAAAATCTCTTTCTTTGTTTTATTATTTATTTTATTTTTAAATTAAATTAAAGGATATCCATTTAAATCTAATTAAAAATCTCATGACAAGAGTAGAAACCCTAATTTCTTAGGGCATTCGTCATTTAGATTTATTTTTTTAATTTTTTTTTGATGATTGTTAGATACAAGGTAAGCTTCTCAAGACTAATTAGTTTCATGCATCTAATTTAGTTGCATAGAACCCCTTGTCTGAAAGTGATTATGCATACTCATCTCTAAATCAACTTAAGGGCAATATCCATTAAACAAGATAAGGTGAGGATTTGATCACCCTTAGTCCACAAACAACCAACCAGCATCTTACATTGACCTAAGCCTTTAACTAAAATTAATTAGATATCGATCCTAGGAACTTGAGCTCATTAGGACAAGGAATCTTAAGAGTTGGATCGGATTAGGGTTAGTTTAATTGGTGTCTAAGAAAAGTGGTTCAGGAACTGCATTCCGAAGGAAGGTAGTTACTTAATTGGTTCTATTAGCTTATCTGACCAAGATAATTGGTGTCTAAGAAAAGTAACGGGAAGACTCCCACCAATCTTATACTTATCTGGCCAGTTGAGTGGCTGATCTTATGCTTGGAGGGCTTGAAGATGACCTTCGCAATTAAGAACTACCTAGATCTAGGATAACCCTTAGTCAGGATTGATTGCCTAACTTAATTGCTAACTAAAATATCAAACCTAATCAAAATTAATTCTTCTTTCTCTTAGCTTTAGGACTTCTTAGGATCTCTTCTTTAGAACTTCCCTCACTTTCTTCTCCTTTTCTCCTCTAAAAATAAAATAAGATAAAATAAAATAAAATAAAATAAAATAAAATTAAAAATAATAAAAAATAAATAAAATCATAATTTTTTTAAAAAATTAAAAAAAAATTGAACCACATGTTATTGTTGCATTAATCATGCACGATAGGAGATCGCTTTTTCTGATATAGTTGAACCCAATCATAAAATTGAATGGTTGATCAATATTAAATCTAATAGTCAAATGGCTGAAAATTCTAGAGAACCATCTAGGCAGATAAAAAAATATTTTATTTCTTCCACTTATAATCCATCGACTTGTATCCACTTACCTAATATCCCCGTAATCCACTATGAGATCAAGCCGACCATAATTTAGATGCTCCCATCTTTCTATGGGAACACCAATGAACATCCTTACAAGCATCTAGATGAATTCTTAGAAATCTGCTCTACGGTAAAAATTCAAAATTTAACTAAGAATGTCCTTAGACTTATCTTTTTTTTTTTCATTATAGGATAAAGCCAAGTACTGATTTGGCACCCTAGGAAGACCAATCAAAACTTGGGCTAAATTACAACATGAATTTCTTAAGAAATTTTATCCCATAGGACAAACCAACACCATGAGACGAGCTATCACTGGATTTGCTTAGCTTCCAGGAGAACAAATTCACGAGTCATAGGAGAGATTTAAGAAACTTCTTAGAAAATGCCCACACCATGATCTATCTAAGTGGCAAATAGTTCAAGCTTTTTATTAGAATTTAGGAGACCATTATCGATAAATGGTAGATGCATCTTATGAAGGTGCATTCATGAACAAGAGTGAGGACGAAGCCTATGCCTTGTTTAAAATCTTGAGTGAAAACTCAATTAACCATGTTTCGTTATTTTTCTACCAAAAATGGGTAGGAATCTATGATCCAGAATCCAGTTCTAAGACTGACTTAAACCTAATAAATAAAGTGGACCTTCTTGCTAAGAAATTAGATCAATTTCTAAACTTAGGTCAATAATCTCCTACACAATTCACATCACTCTTTAATTATCAGAAGATTTGTTTAATTTGTGCTAGCCCAGCCAATCATGTGAGTGAATATCCTATGGCTGCACAAGGCTACTCCAAGCCGGTTAATGATTCTTTTTCAAATTTATATAACCCAGATTGGAGAAATTATCCTAATTTTTCTTGGATACCCCAATAGACTCAGACACAGACCTAAATTTCATCTGTTTATCAAAATAGGCTCCAATACCAGAACTATACCTATAATAGTGGTCAGTCTAGTTAGTCTATTCAGCCATCATATTATAATCTACCATCATATCCATCTCCTCAACAAATCAATCTCGCCGACGATAGATTTAATCAACTGCAACAACTGATTTTAATCCAACAATAATTAATTCTGAATTAACAGCAATCCATTACCAGGCTAGACGCTCAAATAGGATAACTAGTTGAGTCTAACATGAGAAGAGAATTAGGTCAATTGTCGAGCCAATCGATTCTTATAAACAACCTATCTAATATCTATCAACCATCTAGATTCAGTCATCAATTTAATATTCTACCTGAGAATCCCCAATTTGAGAATGCCAAAGTAATTTTTGAATGTAGTAGGATTCTTAAGGATCCATACCAAGACCAGGTGTTAGAGGTTAGTATTGATGCTAGCCAAAATGAAAATTTAGAAGATGTTAATACTGAGGCTAACCACATAAGAACCTAAGCCCAGAACTAGTATTGATGCTGGTTCCAATATGAGTGAGATAGATAAAGGAAAGAAGAGAGCAGATAATTTACCTAAGACATAAACCTAAAATTCCATTCTCTTCACCTCTAGAAGTCGGTTCTTCTTACATAGAGTAAGGGGCATGCAATGAAGAGCCAATGGGGTTGTTTAAACAAGATCGTAATAATTTAACTCCAGAACAGAAGTCGCCTTTAGTCACCCTTCCAATATCCATTATTTCAAACTTAACTTCTAATCCAAAAACTCAATGCATGACCATTTTGGAAGAACAAATAGAAGAAATTCTTTACAAACAAGGGTCTGAAAATAGGATCATAAACTATCTTTCCATAATTAACAATGAATTTATCAATAAAGGGATCACAAACTATCTTCCTGAGATTGGCAATCCAAAATTGTTGAAATTTATCTATCCAATATTTAACACAGGATAGATGGGCTGTCTTATGTCTGGCCGAAGACTGTAAACTTAGCGCTTGTTGGGAGGCAACCCAATATTTAGTTTTCTCGCATCTAATTTATCATTTTAATTTATCTTCTTTTTAGGATCTTTTGAATAAGTTGGAGGAAGAGCCCAAATTTTCAAAACCTAGGCTGAACACAACATATCGAGTCAGGTATATTCTTTCCTATTCTTTATTACACTTTATTTTTTCTTCTCTATTAAGGACAATATCGATTAAGTTAGGGGAAAGAATAATAATTTTTTTTTTAAAATCCTCGAAGAAGTTAGTATTTAGTATTTAGACATCCGATGACACTTAAGAATCGAGTCAAACCAAGCATTTTTAAAAAAAATTAATGTACAGATTAAAAAATTTACGAGATATTGAGGGATCAAGTATTAAAAAAACTTAATAAAGAGTTAAGTCTAGAACATAAATAATTTTTTTTAAGCACTTCTGATTTTTTCTACCAGCATCAAAGAAGAGTCTACTTTTTAGGGGTTTGTGTAGAGAAATTATACATTTTTTCATAATATATATATATATAATAAAATAGTTTCTAAGTACTTACTAAGTATCCAAGCCTTTTTGCCTAAGCAAGCATTGAGTTTTGCATCAAAAGGTGAGAAGGATAAAGAAGCTCGTTGTAAAGCTAGTCTTAACTCGTAGCCTATTTGATTCGAGCTAGTAAGCTCGAGGGATATTTTATACCTAGTGCTCTAAAGCCAACTGGTTTGAGAGTCATTGGCCCAAGACTCGCTACATGAATCAAATAGAAAGCTTAAGAAATTAAGACACCAAATAGTGGTATAATATTAAAAAATAAAAAATAAAAAAATATTAATTTTTTATTGAGTAATCGGGTTCCGTTGCCTAAGTAAGCAATGATATTCGCATCAAAAAGTGGGCAATGTGAATAAAATATTTTTAATAATTGAAGGGCGGAAGTAATAATACACTCGTCCATATAAAAGTTTAGATAATTCAAAGATAAAGGTAAAGATCATTTTAAAAAATTCAAAACAACTAAATATTTTTTACTTAATTTTTAAAATTGGTAAATACTAATACTCCAATGATATACTTCACTTATGCTCTACTGAATATCAATGATCATTTTGAAAATTGCTCGGTGAAATTCGAATCTTTATAGCTTAAAAGATATCTAAAACTAAATTCTTTCTTTACTTGAGGATGAGCAAAACTTAAGTTGGGAGGTGTGATAATTACCATAAAAATACTAATAAAAGTATTAATTTATAAATTAATTTATCTTTATTTTTTAAGAATTAATATTTTTATTTATCATTTTCAGAAAATATGTTCATCAATAAAAAGAGCTCATTTTTTTGGTTCAAATGAAATAAATTTGGAGCAAATCCTACTTAAAATAGATCTAGTACGAAGTTTTAATAAAATAATAAAATAAAATTGGCTCGGTCGGCTCGCTCAGCTCGGTCAACGCGCTCAGCCCAGCCGGCAAGCTCAGCCAAGCCCAAAGTAGCCGGCACGCCAAGCCAGAGCAAGCCACTTAGAACGCTGACCCACCCCCGCACATCGCAGGATGACGTTAGAAAACCATGCCGCTCACCATGAACCGCTTAGCAGGGGTATTCTGGTCATTTTCTGTGCGAGCTATGTGCTGATTCGTCTAGGTCTTTGGTGCACTCGGTCCACGCAGTCCACATGAATAGTAATTGCATGATCTAATGGTCTAGAATGCGCCCGGTCAAGATCCAACAGCCATGGATGGTTTTTGGTTTGATAAAGGAATTCTCTAACACCTTTGATCCGATTCGATGGCCCGGCTCTCCCTGATTGCCTGATCCAGCGGTTGACAACTCTCCTTGAGCAAGATCGGATGGCCAGCATTGTTTTCGATCTAAAGAAAGATTCTATAAGGGGTTTTTGATGCGATCTAATGGCCGAGAAGCTTCCATCAGCAAGATCTAACGGCCAGAATTAATTTCGAGTTGATTTGGACTGATAAACACTGATTTTTGATGATTTTTGAGCTGATTGATCCAGATCTAATAGCCAAAAGATTCAGACTCTATTCAACATGAGCTAGGAGTGTTTTAATTTGATTCTCTCAAATTTTTTCACATATGCCGATCAATACATTGCTTTAATCCCATATTGGCTGATAGCAAAGGTCTCTCCCCTCCAGCACTTATAAAAAAGACCCCAAGCCTCTAAAATTCAGTGTCTTCAATCAAGGAAAGGTGATGGTATAGGTAGAGCCAGCTTTGGGTTCATGGTTGCTTCAAGGCAAACGAGGTCGAGAGGAAGAGCTGGTCTTCTACACCATCTCAACACCAACACCGATCCGAGATCAAGATCAGCCTGCTTCTAGTTTTTTTTTCTATCTTTTTAATTTAATGTATTTAAATTCTGAATTGAACTTTAAATTAATGCAAAATTTATTTTTCTACTCTTTAAATTCATGCTTTTTATTTTTATTGCAAGTAGATGCTAAGATCTACATAGTAGATGTTAGTACCAATTTTACTTTTTTGCATCGTTTAATTTTTACTTTTTATTTATAATTTTATTTTTCTACTTCAATTTCTTTTTCCAAAACTCTTTCTTTTCTTTTCTAAAAATCAAAAATTTCAAATCAAAAGCACTACCTTCCCTATGGATTCGACCTGACTCGCTACTATCTATGTATTTTTAATCATTTTAAGAAGTCAGAATTAAACTAATAAATATGGTGTCTCAACGACAACATTACGCTCTAATCACATACCGATCAAAGGGATCTTCATTTGAAGCGATTCCGATATGAAGAATTTGCTGTGTTAACATCCTGATCAAAGAGATTGATCGGGACCTTCATTTTTGAAGTGATTTCGATCTAAAAAATTCGCTATAGAACTTCTTATGAGTCTTTCCTGTTGTACGAATATGGAGACGATGAATTTAAAAATTCTTTTATTCAACATCATTGATAATACATATGGAGGTTGGTGGAATTCCAAGGCCTAGGGAGCAAAATCTTGTTCAGCTACTTCAAATGATAAGTCCCTGGTCATGTGACCTCGTCAACCTGATAGGGGCCTTCCTAGTTGGGCGCAAGCTTTCCCTGCTCCATGGGTTGCGAAACTTCAATTCGTCGAAGGACGAAGTCGCCAACTCAAAATTCTTTAGCCTTAATTTGAGCATTATAATACCTGGCCACCCTCTGGTGATAAATAGCCATCCTCATCATAGTATGTTCCCTGCTTTCCTCAATCAGGTCGAGGTTGGTTCTGAGCCATATTGGGTTGGTGTCTTCACTGTATTCCTGGACTCTGAAAGAAGGGAGCCCGAATTCCACAGGTATAACTACTATTCCAAATGCTAAGTTGAAGGGGTGGGAATTTTTTGGATGGTTCGATAGGCCCAGAGGACATGATGAAGCTCTTTTGTCCATGACCCCCCAGTCCGGTCCAGTCTGGCTTTCAAGCCTTGTAGGAGAGTTCTGTTGGTGACTTCCATCTCTCCATTCATTTGTGGATGGCCTATGGATATGAAACGTTGCTCTATCCCATGGTCTTCACAAAATTCATGGAGTCGGGCTTCATTGAATTATCTACCATTATCGAAGATCAACATCTTGGGAACGTATCGGTAGTTGATCAACTTTCAAATGAAGTCCCAAACTTTTGCTTTAGTAATCTGGGCTAATGGTTTGGCTTCAATCCATTTCGTGAAGTAGTCAATGGCCACTAGAGGAAACTTGTATCGACCTGAGGCTCAAGGGAATGGATCTAAGATGTCCAATCCCCATTAGGCGAATGGTCATGGGGCTTCGATTGAAGTCAGAAGTGCCATCGGTTGATGCTAGATCCTATCATTTTGCTGGCATTGCTCACATCTTCTGACAAAATTCTGTGCGTCTTATTGCATTATAGGCCAATAATAGCTTTGCTGGAGGATCTTATAAAATAAGGATCTACCCTCCAAGTGGCTTCCGCGAATACCTTCATGAACTTCTCATAGGGCGTAGTTAGCTTCAGATGGGCACATGCACCTCAAAATAGGCAGAGAGAGATCGTTTGTACAATTCATCATTGAGCAATACATATTTCGTGGCCTTTTGTCTAATCCTCCAAGCTTCTTTTTGATCGGGTGGTAACTTACCCGATCTTAGGTACTTTAAGAGAGGGCCTTTTGTCTAATCCTCCAAGCTCTGGCATTTTGTGCCCTAGGAACATATTGAATACTAAAATATTAGAACGATGAGATCAGATCTTTTATCTTTTAGAGGTATTTTCTCATATTCTCTTCTCGAGCTTCATACTCGCCCTTTATATATCTATCCAACCACTAATTGCAAATCACTAAAAATTTTAAATGATGGGCTCCAGCTTCTTTGGCAATATTCAGCCATGCAATCAGAGTTTCATATTCCGTCTCATTATTTGTGATTGAAAACTTGAAGCGTAGGGCGTATGCTGCCACTTCTCCTTCAGGATGGGATAAAATGAGTCCGGCCCCTGACCTTAATAAATTCGATGAGCCATTAACATATAGGATCCATAGCTCTTCTGGATTCAACCCTAAGTTTTTGTCTTCTTTCGAGCTTATAGGGTCTTCTGACTTTTTCTCGACCTTTCCTTCCGAACCTCCATCCAGGACAGTGCATTCAAGAACAAAATCAGCTAAGATCTGGGCTTTGATGGAAGGCCTCAATCGGTAGTGTATGTCTAACTTTGAGAGTTCCAAGGCCCATTTCGCGATCCGATCTAAAGTATTTGGACGATGCAGCACTGTTTTAATTGGCTGATCGGTGGGCAACACCACGGTATGGGCTTGAAAGTAGGGTCGGAGCTTCCTTGCTGTGATGACTAGTGTGAAAATCAGTTTTTTCAGCTTAATATATTTAGTTTCTGCATTATGGAGGACCTTGTTGGTATAATAAATAGGCTTCTGTAGCCGTCCTTTCCGAATGAGGACTGCATTGATTGCCACTAGAGAGATAGCCAGGTAAGGAGCTCTTTGCTCGATTATGGCTTGGTGAGCAAAGATGGAGAGCTAAGATACTTTTTTAGCTCTTCAAAGGCCTCTTGGTATTCTAAGGTCCATTGAAAATTCTTCGGCTACTTGAGATTCTGGAAAAAAGGAAGACACCTTTCGACCGATCTGGAGACAACGGTTAAGAGAGGCTATTTTATCAGTTAGGCATTGTAGCTCTTTAATTATTTTTGGTGGTGTCATCTCCAAGATTGCTTTAATCTTCTCGAGATTCGCCTCGATGCCTCTGCGTGAGACCATAAAATTGAAAAATTTGCCGGCAGTGACTCCGAAGGCATACTTCGTAGGGTTCAGCTTCATCTTGTATCAACGAAGTGATGAAAAATATGTAGGGTTTCATGTATGAATTTCAAATTTTTTTTGAAATATAATGCAGCGGAAGTTGTAAATTAAATCATTTAATCTACAAATGCATGTAATCTAATTACTAAATCCTACATCTAGGACCTATAACATGTCATAATGCATTCTTAAATCTGAAAATAAAAAGCTTTGGTATTGATCAAATCAATATCCTAGATCTAGAACGATTCTAGATCTAAAATCTAGATCGCATCTAGGTGAGAAAAGAGATCAAATCTCTTATCTTTGCGCAGGTCGAGAACTCCTTACAATAGAGTAATTTAAAAATAGACATATAGTAAGATGGGAGTGCAATCAAAATCAAGTTGACTAAAGTTAGCCTACCGCCCAATGAAAGTAATCTTCCCTTCCAAGTGGCTAGTCGTAAGCTCATCCTTTCAATCAAGGGCAACCGGCAATGTTTAGGTAGCTTCTTATAATGTAAAGGAAGGCCTAGATATATAAAAGGAAGAGTACCCTACTTATAGTTCATTCAAGAAGCGAACCTAATTTCTTCACCATCATCCATATTCAAACAAAAAATGGAGCTTTATGAAAGTTTATCTTTAGTCCAAACATGCCTTAAAGTGCCAACAAAATCGCTTTTACCGCTAGCATACTTTCTTGTTTACCTGCATAAAATAATAGGGTATCATCTGCCAATTGCAAGCTCAACAAGCCACTAAATTCTTTGTGATGCCCAATGCCCTCAATCAATCCAATGTCGCCCGCTTGCTTGAGGAGTTTGGTGAGCACATCAACCACCAAATTGAAAACAGCAGGTAATAAAGGGTCACCTTGCTAGAGGCCTTGCTTGCATTTAATCCATCTTCCAAATTCACTATTCAGAAGGGGAGCAACGGAGGCCAAAGAAAGCAAGCTACAGATCCACCCAATCCATCTACTAGATAACCCCCTTACCCGAAGTACCTTGAACAAGAATTCCCAATTCAGCCTATCGAACACTTTCTTGAAATCTATTTACAAAGGATACCCTTTTCTCCTGACCTCTTGCATAAAGCCAACATTTCATGGGCATTTAAAAAACAATCAATGATACTCCTTCCTTTGATAAAAGTGGATTAAGAGTCTTCAATGAGCACAGGGAGCAAGGAGGACAATCTTCTTGAAAGAATCTTTGTGATTATCTTATAAAAGCTGTTCAATAAACCAATAGAGCTGTAATCTTTGACAGATAGTGAACCCTCCCTTTTTGGAATTAAGGTGATATAGACAAAATTCAGCCGATTAAGATTCAAATTATCATTATGAAAGTCTTGAAAAAGTAGCAACAAGTCATCACTCAGTAAGTACCAAAACTTTTGGAAAAAGGAGAAGGTGAAGCCATTCAGTCTCGAAGATTTGTTACCTTCGAATTAGAACACTGCATCCTTGATTTTCTCAAGAGTGAAATGCTGCTCCTAAATAAGAAGATCAACATTAGGTTTACCGAGGATCAACCCCCAAGTGATATTAATCTTTGGCACAAAAGATTGACTGAAGAGATCCAAGAAAAAAGAGTGAAACCTCTTAGCAATTTTCATCTGGGAGTTAATTTCCAAATCACCCTCAAATCAAGTTGTAATGTGGTTCCTCCTTTTCCTACCTGAAGCGACCTTGTGAAAGAAGGCTATGTTCCTATCACCTTCCTTGATCCAAGTGATCTTTTATCTTTATTTTCAATAGATTTCTTCCTTCCTATATAACTCACTCAAGGACTTTCTCAAAATACCTCTTATAGCAAACTTGGACGGTGAAAGATCGACCTTTTCCTCTTTTTTATCTAGAATATCAATGTCATGTAAGATCTTTATTTTGATATCCTTATTCATAATCTTCTTATTGAAAGCCCATGATTTGATTGCTGCATGAGTATATTTTAGATTCTTCACCCGGGCCTCTGCAGAGTTGCAAAACCCCCTGATACTCTTCCAAGTGCCAACCACAATGCCCTCAAACTCTGGTTCTTCCAACCACCAAGATTCAAAACGAAAAATTTTAGAGCACTAGAACCTTACCTTACAATCTAAAGCAATTGGAATATGATCGGAAGCATGATAGGTAAGAGCTCTTTGAATTGAAGCTAGAAAAACATCCTCCCACTCCGAAGAAAGGAGAAAGTGGTCCAGATGTGCCATTGATGAGTGCTCCCTTCTATTACTCCAAGTAAACTCATGGCCTTTAAGCTCTAAGTCAATCAAATTGAGATTGACTATAAAACTCAAAAACATCAAGCTATCACTAAGGCATTGGGGATTACCTTTTCTGTCACACTACCCTTTAGTTATGTTAAAGTCACCCCCCAACAACCATGGTCCTCTCAAAACAAAGCAAAGATCAGAGAGCTCCTAGAAGAAGTCTTCATGAAGGCTATGATTGTGCGGCCCATAAATAGAAGACAGAGATGTTCCTATTCAGTCGAAGACAGCACAACTTTATAGTGAGAGAGTAAGTCAATTTAAATACATCCAGTTATTTCTTCAGCAAAACTACTAATTTTTTTGTAAATTTACAACTTCAACAATATTTTAGCGGAAACCACAGAGCTAGATGAACAACCTCATTAGTGACCACAAGTTTCAGTCTGATAACTCATGTTTGATCCCCTTCAACCACCCTTATCCATGCAAATGAAAGAAAATGATCATATTAGCATATTATATTTCAATTTACTTTTTCAAGTTCCAAAAGCTTGAGATAACACACTCATAATAATGACAATGAAAACCCACATGCTGCTGTTGACAAAATAGTGGAAATTTTATTAGGCCAATAAAATTCGTAATGGTACAAAGGTGAGAATTAGAGATTCAAGTACATTAAAAGCCCGCAACCTTCTATTATTTTTATTGTTGGTATACATTGACGGCTGAAGATAATTTATCAAAAACATATTCTTAAACTCCTACACCTATGAAATTCTTTTTCTTCTTATCTAGTCATGGATAATCCATGAATCTGGATCCTCTCTCAAAAACAAAATAGGAATAATTATAGCTTAATCGGTTCCATTTTTCCATAGAGGAAAGAAGTTTGTGTTCCAATCAAAAGGCAACTTGTGGCAAAGAGATACTCAGGAAAAACCAAAGTAAAACCAAAAGCTTAAATTGCTAATAAATGTGTAGGATTATTCAAATATTATGCCAAGATGGAAACATTTTATGGTATCATTTTGTGTGCCAACAAAATTCTTCATCATGCAAGGAAACTTAATTCATAGGGTGTTGTTTGTGAGCTTGACTTCATGAAAGCCTTTGATAGAGTTAGCCTAGATTACATTATCAGACTTCTTACTCACAGGGGGTCTCCCCTAAAATGGGTTAGTTGGGTGGCTAACCTTCTCTTCTCTGGTAAGATCATAGTGAATGTTAATGGAGAGCTTGGAAATCAGATTTTTTGTCGGCACGGACTTCGACAAAGAGATCCTCTCTCCCCTCTTCTCTTTATTTTGGCGGTGGACCCACTTGATAGGATGTTGAATTTGGCAGCTTCTTCTAAAATTTATGAAGGCTTGGGGAATCCTTGGATTTGTGGTGGCACCAAAATTCTTCAATATACTGATGATACACTAGCTTTTCTCAAGAAGCAAAAAATTTAGTTTGCAATGTTAAAGGTCATCTTGTATTGTTTTGAGCTCATCTCAGGATTATCCATAAAAAGCTCCGTCGCATCTGTTGGACAGTACTCCGCCAACCTGATGACCTGTCCAATCTTGGATGATGTGGCTGTCGTGAAGAACAACAGATCAGCCGGCATATCATTTTCGGCGACATTGGTGTTTTGCCGATCTTGAGTCTTTGGCATATTGTCATGCTTTCCAGTCCTGACTTGGTTGTCAATAAGATCCTTATGGCGGTCGGAAGCTAGCTTCCATGGGAATGCCTCAACTCCAGCTACATTTAGACCCCCAATCATCGGTCGGGCACCATCCTCTTTAATTGGAACTCGGATAATGTTGACATCGCCAGTTAGTAGATGCCCAACTCTCATGAAGAGACCTCCAATTTTGGATTTCCACCGACCACATTGGGGTCGGCAAGTGGATGAAGCCATTCTCATCAGTACTTAACTGATGACTTCCCAATCCGTCTAGTTTCTGCACCATTCATTTTGTTACACAGAAGGCACAAGAAGCTCCTAGTCCGCATGGATTTTGCTGACATGATAATTTGTTATGGCAGCAAATATTCTCCACTTGCTGGAGGCTAACACCGTAACTATTTCTGACATCCCACAACTTCGATGGCTAACGGCCGACAATTATGGTACACCCACCTCCCTAAAAGGAGAAAAAGTAACACGAAAAGGGATCTTTTGATTTTTTCGGATCTGATCCTCTCATCTTTTTCTATCTGTTCTTCCTCTTCAATTGACATTGACTTGATCATTAAATGGCCTTCCGCTGGAGAACCCCCTTCTCTTCTCTTTCGGCATCGAAGGCTTTCTTTGTAGGTCATCGGGAGCCTGTATCACTGCCACTTGCTCGGGCTCACGATCCACGTCGGAGAGGAGCGGCAATAGATTTGGTGCTAGAGGAAGTGTCCTGTCTAGTTTTTCTAAAGGAAAATGATGAGGACACGATCCTAGAACTGATTCTCTATGTCGCGCCATTAGTTCTCACTCCACAGCGTGCCTAATGCACAGTTGGCCAATGAACAACACCCTTAATCATTCATTGCAGTCGATCCAAATCTTGTCGCAGCTCTAATGGGGCAAGTCCAAGTTCTTGCGGTTGCTGTTCAGCAGCTGCAACAGAGCACAGTCTGAATCCAAGCCCCCTTCAGTTGCGGTATCCCAACACAGCTGCTAAACCCATGAAGCAGGCATAGAGCGGGATGGCCAATGTTCTCACCCAACTCAAGCCTCTCATCAACGATTACAGTCGGCAGAGCGAACTCCGCACCGCTTGCTTCCTCGAGGTCGAAGCCCTGAAAGGGGTGAGCAAAAGCACAAATCGCCAGATTTCTCTAGGAAGGGCTCCATCTCACACCTCTTTCCATGCCGACGACCTTCACAGCATTAAGAAAACCTTGAAAGGAAGGTTTGTGAGTTGCAACGCCGAATCGGCAAATGCCAACTTGCAATCGGACGACATGATGACGATCTCAACCTCAACCTGTAGTCGCCCTTCTCTTAAGAAATCCAGAGTGAACCAATCCCAAATCAGTTCAAGATACTGACGGTCGAGCCATATGACGGTTCAACCGATGCCGTTGATCACCTAGAGGGCTACAGAGACCTCATGGTGTTGTGGTGGGCTTTCGACGCCCTCCTTTGCCTAGTTTTCCTAGCAACGCTTAGGAAAACGAGGATGTGGTTTTCCAGTCTGCCCAAAGGATCCATCCACAACTTCAGATAGCTGGGAGATCAGTTTGTTACCCACTTCGATAGTCAGCGGCCGCAGTCGAAGACTACTAACAGCCTCTTCTCTATTCGGTAGAGAGAAGGGGACTCCTTGAGGGAGTACGTGATGCATTTCAATACAGCCACGTTGGAAGTCCCGACTTCAACGAGTCCATTGCCATATCGATGATGAAATGAGGACTCAGGAACCAACGGCTGGCCTTCTCCCTCAACAAGAACTTTCCCAAGGATTACAATGACCTCCTGGCTAGAGTGCAAAAATACGCCCAAGCTGAGGAGAGCGAGGCAAACCGGTGGGAGGAAGGAGGGAAGAATGGTAAAAAGAAGAGGGCCCAAGAAGAAGATCGTAGATAGAAAAAGAACGAAAGAAACAGAAACCCCCAGAAATAGTCGAGAACTAAAGGTCCTCCTTGTCACTTTGACCACTACACTCCACTCTCTACTCCTTGCTCTCAGATTCTGATGGAGATCGAGGGTAAAGACTATCTACATCAATCGAAGCCGATAACCTCCCAATCGCAGAAGAGGGATTGGACGAAATATTGCCGATCCATCAGGACCAAGGGCACGACACGGAGGAGTGTCACTAGCTGAAGGAGATTAAGGGAATATTGATCCACTGGGGCTACCTCGAAAAATACATCAAGAATATAGGCAAGGAACCAATGGAAGCGTCTCATCGTCCTAGTGCTGATCTGGCGAGAGAGAATGGCAACCTCTTGACGGCTGACATCATCAATATGATCTTGAAATTCACAAGTAGTGGGAGCGCAGGCAAAGGCGGAGAGGATGTGGGCACGTCGGCACCGAAGAGGCAGAGGATCAGAGAAGCGACGAGCTATCCAAACAATGTAATTTTTTTTCGAGTATGATCTAGGCAGAGTTCAAACCGCATAATGATGCTATTGTTGTATCTATGGCAATAACAAATTATGATGTAAAAAGGATCCTGATGGATAATGGAAGCTCAGCTGATGTATTATTATACGATATGCTTTCTAAAGAATGAAATTGCCCAGAGATCGGCTCAAGCCGGTGAGTACATTGTTGGTCAGATTCCCTAAAAAATCTGTATCTATTGAGGGTGAGGTTGAACTACCCATAATGGTGGGAAGCGCACCTCAGCAAATGATCGTCCTCTTGAAATTTCTTGTCGTTAGTACCCTTGGCATACAATGTGGTCTTAGGATGACCCGGACTTAATGCCTTGAATGCCATTGTGTACTGCCAATGGATTCTTTATATATGTAACGAATAATGCCTCAAGCTCTTCTAGTCTTAGCTCCTTCTTCACCTAAGATTGTCATATATTCCTCCAATTGCTCATTTCCAAACATGAAGCATCTTTGCAAGAGTATGAACATATCTAGACTGAAGGCGCCCATAGAAATTTGTTATGTTTAGAAATACATTTCTTGTAACATGTTAAAGCAATAAGCAAAATAGACATCGTTCATCTCAAAAGTGCATTACTTGAATTAGAGAACATTATCACACTGCAGCAGCCTTACCTTATTTCTCTACTATCAGTTTTGCTCTAGTGTGTCCTTCTATCCTATATTGTTCTCCTATTCCTAGATGAGCCATTAAAAACCACACCAAAGTGAGCAACTCTCCTCCGGCACTGAGCTGCTTGGCATGGTAATAACCTCTGCAATGACTAGCAGCATAACACAACATCTCCACCCAAACAGCACTCATTATCTTCCATCTTTTCTCTACCTTCAGCTCTAACAAAGCGTTTGCAAGCATACAAGCATCAAAAAGCACTGATTTGCTTCTGTCTCCTTTCACCTGTATTGGAGGGACTTTAGTTTCCACAAAACGAAGCATTTTACAGGCTTCTTCCTTATTAGGCATGCCTTCTCCTCGCTGGAAGAATTTCTTAGCCTCCGCACAGGTGTCTCCATATCTGATCTGCCCAATTCCAGCAGTCAGCATAAAAGGGCGCACTACAAGAAGATACAACATGTAATCAGATATCGCCTCGGCCTTGCTAATGTTTTGGTCTGAACATTTGTTCTCTGGTTGACTGGTACCATCAGAGTAAGAGCAGAGATCAGTTGCAATGTGCCAGAGAAGGATGCTTTCATCAAACTCCACCTCAACACTCCAGCCAAGCTTATCCTGGTATCCCTTCTTTTGAAGAGCCCATTCTCCTCTGCAGGTGCTGAAACGCTTGTAGCCTTTGGAGTCTTCTGCACTGCTTGACTTCTCCTTAATCTCCTTAAAGATGAATATTTTCAGGTCCTCATCGACATGACAATAGGTGGTGTGGTGGAATCTATCCCAGGCTTCCTTCACACTAAGAAAAACCATGACGCTTTTGATTGTGGATGGCTGGTCTTCAAGGCAGAAGCTTATCAGGTTGTGTTGTGCCATGGCATCAGACCACCTTGGTCTGTTGGTTGGTCGGAAGAAGGAAATGCTTGCAAAGATCATGTTCGACAGGCGATACTGTTTGAGATCTTTCAGCTTAAGGAAGGCCCATTCCGAGAAAACTAGCAGGCCAACGGCATAGCTCTCAAGAACGAGAGCCCCTCCCAACAATATGTAAGTAATTGCTATATCGATATCTGTGTAGCCATGCTTCTTGGTGAACAGGAAGAGCAGGAGGGCAGATAGGATCGAGAAGAAAGTGATGCCGCGTAAGAAGGGGCCTACAACAGTATGGATTACAGTTGACTTGGTGTAGAGCACTTCGTTCGATTTCGATTACTTTGAAGGCTTGCAAGGGATCGCGAAGCTGGAGGAAGAAGGATCGGCTCTCGTTCCGGTCATGGAAGGTGAGGATGAGGTCTACAATTAGGCGCTTGAATGTGTGGAAGAACCGATGAGCGTTGGAAAGAATCTCCTTTGTGCTAATTTCCTTTGCGTCAGTGTCCAAAGATCGCGCGCGCGGTTGGGTTTCAGGTTCCTTCTCCACCTCAATCTCTGCTTGTAGCCCAGCAGCAGACATCGAGGCATACTCCTCCATGAACATGGCATAGTTTGGCCCGGGGTCAGGAGGTGTTACCATGGAGTTCCTCAGGTTGTCCATGCTTGCACACATGAGTGCCCAGGACCTCTCACCATACTTGAGAATTCCAGCGAGAAACATTAGAGCTGCAGGGGCCTTGAGCCTAGTTTGCGGCAGAGACCCAATGAAGACATAGATGGCGACTCCAACCTGAAACATTAGTCCGAGCAAATGCCTCATCCATAGCTCATTATCCTCTAGGGAGAAAGCAGTGATGGTGTCGGGGCCGCCAAGATGTAGGAGAAGGAAAGGGGCCCAGAATACTAGAAGGTTGTTGTTCTCAATGTGAGGACCAGAGGGACTACCTTGGTTCTTAGAGAGGATGCCAAGAGCAAAGGTGGCGACCCAGTCCGCAAGCAAGTATGCAGACCAGAGGATGAGGCTGATGCATCGGGATTGGTTGCACTTGCGGAGGCTCCCAGAGAAGATGAGGACAATCTGCAAGCATAAGCTGGTTAGAATAAATGCTCAGAGATCCCACTCCTTTTATATGCTCCTCACCCTGTAAGGGAAAACCTGCATTAGGCTCTCTTCTATTCCACTTGCGATTTTCTCCAGCAGTCTGCAGCACCTTCTTAGGCAATGGAAATTTTTCGCACTTTCGAACTATCAGATGGCTGAAAGAAAGAAATTCTCATATTGAGGTTTGCCAAGGAGAAGCAGAGGCTTCGCAAAATTGGGACTTTAATCATGTAAGATAAGGGAGGTGGTTGTGGAAGCAGCTTAGGTTCCAAGCCTCACGGGCATTGGATGGGGTTGGCATATAACAAGATGAAGACATTCGAACATTATGTATGCTAACCTATTAATTCTACTGGATTAAGATGTCAATTAGTGGACGGGTTCCACTCAAAAAAATTATTGGACGTGTTGAAGACTTTTAGTCAAGTTCCCGAGAAGATGTTTGTTCATGAAGGTAGTTTCTGGGAAAATGCTCCCAAGTTAGAAGCAAGGTTTTATTGACGTTAAAGCAAACCGTGTGGGGCAACACTAATGACATTCTTTGAATGACATAGCGAGCTGGCCTCAGAGTTGACCCCAAAAAGACTCCCCAGTCGTCGCCCAGGAAACTTCATGGTTGGTTACTGCTTCTTTGTTGCTCTCATTTTCTCCTATAATGTGAAGTCCATCATCCACTGAGTAAAACTTCATTCACAGTTCAGGTCCATGATCAAAGTTCAACTTCTATTATTTATTTTCCAAGGAACCGATTGGCTTATTGGAACAAACAGCAAAACATACCAGTACCCATTCATTTAGCTTAAATGCTGCCGGTTACTGGGCGGGGATGAATAATGGCTACTCATGCCAGGTTATTGATGAATTTTTGGTGAGAACGTAGGGTATGTCTCGGCCTGTTTACCATGAGTTACTATGTTTTCTAGTTTGCACCAATTTTTTTATTTGATGCCATGATTTTTTTCTTTCTTTTGGTTGCTCTCCTTCAAGTGAAGTTTCTCCGCTAGATATGACAAAATTGGTTGGTGGGACCCACGACACAAGACCGACAAGAATTAGCATCTTAAATCTAATTTGAGAGTGTTAGCATCTTAATTCTTGACTGCCCTTTTTCTGTCAAAAAAAATTCTTGGCTGCTTTTCATTATTTATACATTCTAATCCTTCATCTTCAGTCATCATCTTCCACCTCCAAGCTTGCCATTTTTCTGAGTTCCTTAAAATTCGCCTCCTATTACGACCACTCCCATTTTCTCTCATCCTGTTTCACGAACAAGAATGTTGAAAGAAGGTATAATTGAAGAAGTTGTTACTCCATTGGTGAAGCAACTGAGGAATGCTAGGTCCCAAGCTCTCAAGTTCAAAGAGAATGAAATGCTCCCAGAGATCAATCTACTTTTTGACAGGATAGAGAAAAATGTCGAGGACATGGAGGACGCCATCCGAAGAGCAGAGAGATGGGAGAAGGATGTGATCAGTAAATTTGGTATTGTCGCTCGACATGTTGATGACATCTTGGAAGAAGAGAGCGAACCCCAAAAGTTCAAATCCACGCTCCGGAACGTCGATTGGGAGATCGCCAACTTAAGAGCCCTTCTGACTCCTCCACTCCAACTACCACAGATTGAATCGGCTTCTGCAGCATCAACCGGTCCTCTTCCTTCTTTGTCTCAGGCCCCGCAGGCATCAGAAAAGTGGCGGCAACTTGAGTTGGAGAAGAAAATCCTGGAGAGTTCCACCATGTCCAGTCTTCAGGTGAGTTATGAGAACCTTGATGTCCAGTTAAAACTATGCTTGCTTTGCTTCTCTGTCTTCCCAGAGAATTCGGTCATACGGAAAAGGCCTGTAATTTACTGGTGGATCGGGGAAGGCCTTGTAACTCCAAGAAGAGACAACACGGCTGAGGAGATTGGAGAGAGATGCTTCAGCAAGCTGGTCATGAAGGGCCTGATCGAACCAGTTTATATGAAACGAAGCCCTGTCATCAAATACTGTAAACTGCATCCATGGATGCGATGGATGCTTATTGCTGTTGCTAGAAGAGTGCAGTTCTTTGATTTTGATTCAGAGGGAAATCCTACTTCAGATTACTCGGTAAGCCGTCGTGCTTGCTTGGTAACCAGGAAAGAAGGAACACCGGATCGCCCAAATCTTGGTGAGTTGCTGACTCTGTTCAACGTCAACGAGCACTACCTAAAGTTTCAAAAGAGCTGGTTCTCTAAAATGACGAAGATCACTGTGCTCCAACTAGGGCGATGGCAGAATTTGCCCAAGCACCACATTGAAGTAGAGAACACCGAATTCTTGGAAGAGTTGAGGTCATTCAAGCACTTGAGGTATCTTTCCTTCCAAGGCATATCCAGAATCACAGAGCTTCCTGCTTCAATCAGTGAGAACTCCAATATCAGAATCCTGGATCTCAGAGCTTGTCACAACTTAGAAAGCCTGCCAGTAGGGATCGCTTCTCTTAAGAAACTAACACACTTGGATGTATCAGAGTGTTACTTGCTAGAACAAATGCCTAAGGGGATCGCCTTGCTCTCAGAACTGGAAGTGTTAAAGGGATTTGTCATCGGTGATGCGAGAAGCAAAGATGCTTGTCAACTTAGCGACTTACCAAAACTGAAGAAACTGAGGAAGCTGAGTATGATGATAGGGTATTATAAGGTGATAGTCACGGACAACGAGTCCCCTTCAGAAAAGATGGTCACAGATGACGAGCTGAATGAGCTGAGACACTGCGAAGCCGTTCGCTCTCTAACAATAACATGGGTTGCATCACGATCTAAGAAGGGAACTGCAGGGCTACCAAGGACCGCAACTATGACGCCAGCATCTCCCTCCCGTCCTTCAAGGCTACCAAGGACCGCAACTATGAGGCCAAAACTTCCTCTCCGTCCTCCGTTGAATGAATCTCCCTCCCTTCCTCCGAAACTTGAAAAGCTCGACCTTCGGTGCTTTCCCGGCAAGATGGTGCCGGATTGGTTGAGACCCTAACGGATTGACAAGCCTGAAGAAATTGTACATCAGGGGAGGTATGCTAGCTAGTCTTGGACTGGAAACACTCCCATCAACATGGAACGTGGAGGTGTTACGTTTGAAATTCTTGCATCTTTTGAAGGTGGAATGGTCCCAAATACAGTCAAGTTTTCAAAATTTGGCTTACTTGGAGATCGTCAAGTGTAGCGAGCTGATATCCTTCCCTTGTGATAAAGATGGAGTGTGGATGAGGGATGAGAGAGAAACATAAGGCCACAGCAATAGTGGGAGCAGTGGCATTACGATTTCATAATCTTAATTTCTATATACAAGCATTTTGCTATGTGATCTGCAATCCGCATAGCTATGTAGATCTTAACCTCAGAAGTGTAACGCTATGTTGATCAAAATTTTGTTTTACTTGGCTACCATAACTGCTGTAAAAAGTCAGGGACTGTTTAACCTGGCTTCTTCTGGCCTCTCTCTCTTTCCTTGTCGTACTCTGTCAATATCTCATTTCTGGATAAAGGCTGGGTGGTCTTTGACCCTCCCTTATTCCTCCCGAAAAAAAAAAAAAAAAAAGGTTTTTTGAATTTTGTAACCGGAGTAGTCAATATTTTCAGGTTTCTAAATTAGCTATGGAATGGCATTGATGTATCCACACTAGATATGATCCTCTTTGTGATCTCATGTATCATTCCATATAATGGTTGGTATATAATCACTGTGGATATTGTCCGTTCATAATCAGCTGCTAACAAGTGCTACACATTTCATATGGATGTTATGAATCATAACACCATAATTACAGAGGCATTCAGGCTGTATTAAGAATTATTCTGCATGTCATAGTCTTGTTTTTTTTATAAATGAAATGGGAGGCTTGGCCACCCAAATTTATTGAAACAGGATAATTTACAATGACAAAGCTGGAAGAGATGAGGAAGGTAATATACAGGGATGTTGGTAGAATTCAGAAACAAAAGAAAATTAGGTAGGTATGCAGCTGAAACTTCTCTCTGTTAGTAGCAAGTATGAAACTCTGAAAAGGCTTGGGAGCAGCTGAGTGCTAGAAAAGAGGGGAGGAAAAGATCAGTATGCATCTGGAACTTGTATTAAAATCTTGATTTGTGACCATCTGACCAGGGAAGCACTTTGAATTCTTTTGCTGAAACACTTTCTGAAACTTCTAGTGCGAAATCTGAAATCTGAACATCTGAAATACTCTCTGAAACCAACCAATATGCATCTGAAACATTGTAAAAAAATAAGAAATCTGAATGTCTTTCTCATAACAAAGACCTCTGAGGGAAGCAATCATTAGTCTTCTAAAGTGAGCGCTGGAACATCTTTGACCTTAGTCCAGATTGCTGAGAAACCTGAAATAAAAAACTTGGCTGATTGGCTGCTGAGCAGTGATAAACAAGATTCAAATATTAGAGAGAGAGCTCAGTGTCTTTGATTCTACTCCAGATCTTCCCAAATGCAGGCAGGATCTTTCGATTACATCAAAATGACCATTCGTTGAAGTATCCAACTGATGTTCTAACATGCAAGCTTTACAAATATAACCATGTTCCACACTTAAAGAGTATTTTATTGTCCGCTTATAATTCCCCAAACATCTGAACAAAAATATCTCTTGATGCAATGCATCTTCCTATAAATCAAATTTCTCTTTGGAAGTTCAAAGACATAAAATAATTAATGTTTGTTATTTTAGCAATGAGAAGAATGTTTTTAGAAAGTTTCTGAACCATTGAGAATAGGTGTATCCCCTTCTTCCATATTGCAGGTTAACGCAGAACATGGAAGTCACTTTCTTTATTGAGGACATACGTGCTTTGGTTTTTAGTTTAGACTGCACTTTTAATCATGTGATTAGTCCAGACTGCAGACTGTGCCATCACAAAAAATTATCACTCTCTAAGAACATGAGTAATTGGTAGCTTTATGAAGATGATATTGAAGACAGCTCTTTAAGATTTTTTTTTTAAAAAAAAATAAAAGATTGGGCGTACCCTAGTCACTTTCACTAAGTAAATGAAAAGAAGAGTATATAGGCAAAGTCTTTAACATTTTGATGTGCTCCAAAATTGATGTACAAGTTAATGGATTATGGATTATACATATTCTTTTCTTCAGTTGTCTGATGGTAATTTTTTATATCTCCATTCTAGCTATTATTTATTTTTGCGCTCTCTTACATCAGACCTAGAATAAAGTACATTGCATTTATGTTAGTAAAGATAAAATTCATTAATCACTAGATAAAAATGGAAGTTCAAATATGCAATGGTATGGCTTATCCAACAATAAATGAACATAATCTTATCAAACACTTCCACTTGCTTTAGAGCTATCATCGCTCAAGCTTGTTTTCCTTCTTGAATCTCCGGATGATGGGAAGGATCCATTCAAAATCTCCCCAACAGTCTTTGCAGCCAATGGCAGGCCACTGCAATTGTCCAAAATTTCCTTCTTCATGCCTGTTATGGTTGGATGATCGGACATGCGACCATCTTTTGTTAGTGAATCCATGAATATAGCCCAACAACTTTCGCGATCGGTGAGAGGTTGAAGGTGGTAAAGATTTTCTTCCCCAACCATCTTTACGGCCACCTCTTCCAATCTACTTGTGACGATAACTCCGCCACCGCTTCCCTTGGGCAATCCAAAAGCAAGACGGTCAGCCCATTCACCATCTCTTGGCAGCCCAGAATCCAAATTTTCATACCATTCATCGTTGCTCCAAACATCATCAAATACAATGAGGTATCGTTTGCCCATCAATTGTAGGTGAAGGGCGAACATCAATTCTGCAAGGCTGTTGCTTCTTGAATCAGAATTTGGAATGGAAGTGATGACATCCTCTTCGACTCCAAGAGATGTTAGCATCCTCTCCAGAATCTCTCTTCTCAGATCTTGTCCTCTGTTGATTGTCTCTGACACACAAATCCAGAGCCTTGGAAAGAAGCGCTGTCTCACCTGCTGGTTGTTAAAGAGCAGTTGTGCTAGCACGGTCTTACCGACACCACCCATCCCAACAATTCCAATTCCCTTGAATCGATTCTGACCCTCTTCCATTAGCATTCTCTCCGCTTCAATCAGCTGAGTGGTAACTCCATGGACCTTGGTTTTGTCCACAGCTTGAGAAGTCCAGCGGTCGAACTCCTCTGGCCTCCACCTGCCTATGTCACCATTCAAAGGGCCTGTACTTGGATTTGCTTCCAGCATTCCATCACTTATGGTCCGGATTTTTCGTTTGATCCTTAGCAACCTCTGCCTGGTTTTTAAAAGAAAATACAGATCGGCTAAAGAATAGAAGTACGTATGCTTACACTGCTCATGATTCCGGTGCTTCTTGGACAGCACTTGGCACTCGATCAGCATGTCATTTAGGTTGTTGAGTGATTCTTGGAGCAGGTCGGTGGTGCCTAGCGACATGGAGAACCTTGTTTTCCTTTCCAGGTCTTCCTTGATCTCCTGGAATTGGTGAATAAAAGGAATTGTTGCAGAATCCTCTCCTCCAAGACCGTCCGCATATTTACTCATGAGAAATTGTATTATTTCAAGAGACATTCTTCTGCTGAGCTATCTTCCTAAAGTTCCCTCCTTCCAACGAACAGCACCCAGAACTGATGAAGAAGAAAGCTAGAAATTAATAAAGATATGGAAAAAAAATATATTTTTGAATGAAAACAGAGGAAGCCAGTCGCTTCCGAATCCTCCTTCCTCTTTTCTTCACCTCAACCAATCACCACACATAATTTTACATATAATTTAATAAAAAGTGGAAGCGACTTGCATCCACCATTTTCCTTCAAAAAAGGCTTTTACATGCCTTTTGTTGGCAGCTCTGGTGCCACATCAAGGAAGGGGAAAGGAAAGCAGAGTCTTTCTTTTTCTTTTTCTTTTTTTGGTTCCCCAGAAGGAAAGCGCATGGAAAGAGGCAAATGGGGTCCAAGAAAAGGCCACGAAGTGTAGAAGAAGCGAACCTTTAGCTTCCCTCTGCAACGAAAGATGAAACCAGAATTTGGAGGAGGTCCACCGTCACCATAATCCGGCATTGATTGGTCCACCTGTTCAAGATATGGGACCCATTACTCCAGGTTGACGGAGACTCTCTCTCGGTGTGGTCCCCTGATAAAATCATAAAAGCGAATAAAACATTAAAGATAATACAGGAATTGGCCGGTTAATCCGTAATCAACCAATATTTTTAGAGACCTTATTTGACGGCAAAGATGGGAATATGGCAGACTTCATGCAACGATGGCTATGGATGATCTGTTCTTTTTAGTAATGATGAAGGGAGACGCTTCCCCCGCTTTATTAATTGGAAGAAAATATTTACAAGATTGTACTCTTCCAGGACGTCAAAGGGGACAGCAGACTCGAACAAGTATAATAAATACATGGCGATGGATTATCTCAAAGAGAATAAAGGAACATGTGATACATAAATTAAACAATAACTTCGTCAGCAACCATAGATAAAATTGGGCGGCATCTCACCTCCCTTATCATAAATAAAAAATAAAAATAAAAACAAACACTTTGTCAGCAACCAATTTTCATGAGGATTTCTACCTCACCCGCTGTTTCACGTTTCAAAAGCGACCCCAATTTCTAAAGTGTAATGAAGTGTGGACCCTCTCATCTTCCCACATTAAGTTATTCCACCAGCACCGTTCTCCTCTGATCTCCACCAGCGGTCTTATGTCGTTTGCATCAAGTGGAAGCTTCTTCAGCTTCGGACATTCCTTCACTTTCATCATGTTCAGTAACGGTAAGTGTCCTTCACAGATGCTCTTGAACTCTGGTAGTTCCCACAGGCGCAAAGTTCGCAGCTGCGGAAGCGTCTCTTGACCCACCACTGACTCCCCGAACACACATTCCAACTTGTCACAAAATTTAATCTGAAGACTTACAAGATTTTCTAGACGCAGTGCTGAGGAGAACATGCTTACAAGGTTAGGACAACAATCCACATGTAAATGTTGCAGCGATGAGAAGCTCATTGGTCTCTCCATTCCTTCACATAAATGCCTTAAGTTTGCAAGGTTAGAAATCCACAGGTTCTCCAGTCTGCCAATTGCAGCAATTACTTGCACATCGTCTCCCGTGAAGACCACCTCTGCTTCATCACATCTCTCAATCCAACACTCCTTCATTACTTTCATATTTTCGAAACCCAAATCAGACAATCTCTTCATGAACGCATTGTTGTTCAAAAACAGAAGCTCTGCATTGTTCAGGACGCCTTCAATGCCTTCGGGATAGCTACTAACGCCACAAATCTCCAAATATCTTGTGTGGTCCACAGAATGAGCAAAATGCCTGGACTCAAAGTAGATGTCTCTGAAGATGAATTGCTTCCTTTGGAAACGAATATCATTCTCTAAGCTTCCCCTCTCTGAAGGGGACACATAAAAATGAAATTTCTTGAAGCAATTCTCCCAGAGCTGGGAGTTCTTGTCCAAAGATATGAGGAAGTCGGAGTCACCAACGGCTACACGGACTCCTCCATCATTCCTGACCAGCTCCATAGGGGTATCAGAGACATCGCAATTTTCCCAGTTCAGATTTTCAGGTAGCCACTGCAAGGCTTCCCAATTCAGTCGTCTTGTGTACCGCGTTCCGGATAGATCAACGCGCTTTAGCTGGGTCAGTTTAGAGATCTCATAAGGGAATTCAACTAGTGTTGTGCCTGAAAGATCAAGCTCCTTCAGCATCGTTAGCACTTCCAAGTGCAGCTCTGACTTCGTGCATCGGCACCTCCTCAGTGAGAGGTGACGAAGGTTGGTAAGGCTACCGAGACACTGTAATGATTGAACTGAGGTTTCAGAAAGATCAAGCACCTCAAGCTTTTCGAGTGTATGCAACTCCGTTACACTCTCCAGAGACTGGCAACCTCGTAGAAGCATCACCCGGAGGTCAAGTAATTTGGAGATGGAAGTCGGCAGCCATTGAATACCGGTGCATGAAAGGTCGAGAACTCGAAGCTTCTCCATGTCATCAAAAAATGCATCTGGAATTTGAGTTAAGACTTGATTTCCTCTGAGCAACAAGGTCGAGAGGTTGTTGCACTGGGGGCATTCGGGCAACTTTCTTAATAAGTTGTCCTTCAGTGAGATCCATCTGAAGCTTCTCCACACAAACTCACCTGGTGGCAAGGTTAGATCCAATCCCACCCTCTCATAGGAGGTTCTACCGCTTGCGCTTGCGATTTCTCGCACCACTTCTCTGACCACATCGTGCATGCTAGCGCGATCGCCACTCTCTCTAATAAGAACACCACGATTCACAAGCTCCTCGAGCACCACTCTCCCCTGCTTGTAAGCTTCGTGTGGGCAGTCATACCCATGAATCAATCCTTCCAGTACCCAATATCGAATCAACTCCTCCGAATTGATATCCCTGCCCCCTGCAAAAAACGTGCAGTACAAGAAGCAATCTTTCATCGAATCACTGGGCAAAGCGTCATAAGAAAATTTTACCACCCTATACATGGTCTGAAACGTTAATTGCTCGGCGTCAGCTCTCAATGCTGACGAGGCCTGCCGCAATTGATCCCTAAGTAACCAAGCATCCTTAATTTCTCTCAGGGCTCCTGCAATCAAGATGATCAGGAGGGGCACGCCTGAGCACTGGCCCCTTACGGTTTGCGCAACCGAATGGACAGCAGGTGAAGTGAAAGATTCGCCCGCCACGTCGCAAAACAAACTCCAGGATTCCTTCGCAGGAAGAGCTTCTGGCTCAAACACCACGGCGGGCTCCATCACTACAAAGGTCCGAGTCGACCTCGTGGTAACTATGACCTTGGAAAGGTTCTTTGGACCAGGGCACGGAACTCCCATTAAATCCAAAACTTCTCCCTCTACCAACCATGCATCATCCAGCACCAGCAAGAACCTCTTCTCCGATAGTATTCTCCAAATTTCGTGCCTGATCATCGAGACAATCTCTCCTCCCTCGCCGTCGGCACGGTCAGTGGGAATTGGAATGGAAAGATTCTCCGCAATCCTCCTTTGGGCATGCCTCCAATTGAGATCGACGGACAGGGTGACCCAGACGAAGATGTCGAAAAGATCGGTATCCATGGCTCGGCGCATAGCGTGCCTCGCAGTCCATGTCTTCCCAACCCCTCCGTTCATGCTGAAGAGGACAATTCGGCCAACACCTGGGTCTTGGAGAGACCTCAATACCTTCTCTATGCGTCCTTCTCCGGCGGCCATGGTGGTGTGCTGGGGGGTTTTATGAGTAGTTCGGTTTAGGGAAAGAGGAACTGAGAGGGGAGGAAGAGGAGCAGGGAAGATCTATCGGAGCTTCTTCGTTGATCGCAGGTGCCAGTGTTTGGGGAAATTATTGCATGGAGCAGGTCAAGTCGAATCGGTGAAATACATGGGATAATGTCGCATGTAATCCACCGTAGAAAAATTATTAGTTAAAATAATTTTATTATATATATTTTGGATCATCCAACGATAGATCAATGTACTGTCTACCGTGCGATTTGACGTTCTCGGTTGGCCCAGGTCCAAGTAATGAGAAGGTCGGTGCGACTTTGTATAGAAATAAAATAAAATTACAAATTTAAAGGAGAATAAAGTCAAACAACTTTTTCATCAATAGATTATTGGAAGCCGCAAAGGAAGACGTCATCAGCTTCCCATGAACTTCTTATTTGGTTCTTTTTCTCCGTTTCTTTTTTTTCTCTGTTCCATTTGTTTTTCTATAGGCCATGGGAGATTGAATTTCCTATGAACGTCTTATTTGGTTCTTTATCTTCATTTTTCTATGAAACATCTTTTCTATTTAATATTAATAAATTTTTTATTAAAAATAAATTTTATTTCTGTCGAAATTCAGTTCAATGCTCAGCCTAATGCAATCAATAGCCACGAAAGAGCTTTAACAGACGGATCTTAGTCAAATCTCTTCGAACTTCCAGCGATCGAGCTCCTTCGAACCCCTTCAACCAACTAAACTTCTCAGTGGCCGAACTTCTTCGGACTCTCAACGATCGGATCTTAGCCGAACTCCTTCAACCGACCAAACTCTTCAGCGGTCGAGCTCCTTCGGACTCTCAGCGGTCGGACCTTAGCCGAACTCCTTCAACTGATCGAACTTTTCAGCAGCAGAGCTTCAGTTGGACTCCCGCGAGAGCCGAAGTCCCTCCGCGCTCCTCCAATCGGACGCCTGCGGGAGCCGAACTCCCTCCAAGGTTCTCCTTCAGTCGGACTTCTTCAGGAGCCGGACTCCTTTCAGACATCCCTTTCGGCCGACCGAGCTTCTTCTAAACTCCCCAGCGATCGAGCCTTAGCCGCACTCCTCCAACCAGATGCCTACGGGAGCCGAATTCCTTCCGAGCTTCCTCTTCAAGAGTTCGAACTCCTTTGGAATCAATATATACCGAAGTCCACCAAGCCTGCTTTCTCAGAGCCACGGCTATTAAAGCTGGACGAAAGGTCACCATCAGCCTGCCACAGGCAACGCTACAGGCGGCTCCACCAGACCTCGAGCAGTCCACCACTATCGGATGGTATGGCTGTCACTATCGATCTGACGATACCATCCTCTTCGTATCAAATTCGGTGCAACCTCGAGCGGCCCACCATCAGGCAGCTACAGCTGTCACTATCAAGCTCCGTCTGTAAAAAGGATCCTCCAGATATGCTAACTCTAAGTCCTAAGCTTTCCTGCATCAAGAATTCTGAACATGCAAGCAAAAGGACCTCATCCTCTTTTATCAGCCTCCAGACGGTCTTGAAGGCGGTCGAGCTTCGAAGGAATAAACAAACAGATCCTCTCCAAGTAGATCCCCTTTCGCTCCTATCAGACAAATTTCTTCCAACCGACGTCCTCCCCGTTAGTCTCCTCCCTGGCACCAGTCGATTTTCTTCCCATCAACCTCCATCCATCCGAATTTCTTACATCAGCTAAGAGGGGACTCGTTGTTATGCATTTGCTTCCCCAACGGTCCTCCTTTCAGAATTCTCCAATAAGATTATTTTTGGAGTTCTTCTCTTTCAGCCAGGCTTCTTCTTCTAGTGGAATTACTTTCGGACTCTTCCAACGGACTTTCTTCAGGACTCCCCCAGTCACAGAACTTTCGAACCCCCTTTGATCGAACTTTCTGCAGTCGTCCAGAAAAGTCTCCACACCTACGCAAATCCGGCTATCCACACAGCATGAACCCACTTTCACACAGACAATCTTAAAGAAGTTCAAACTTCTCTGGAATTGATGAAACTTGAAGCTCTTCACCGCCAGCACCTATCTCTTCTAAACTTCAATTATTAAATTTCAATGAACTGACACATCACGACAACAGACACTACTCTTCATAATAAACTCCATATGACCTGGAGCGGTCCACTATCACACGGTTATGACTGTCGCTCTTAGTTTGTTACAGGCTCCATTTATAAAAGAGATCCTTTAGATACATTTCTCTCCAAAGCTCTCTTCTCCTTTCAAAAATTCTACTATCTTCTTTCTTGAGCACTCTATTTCTGTTGGCCAGAAGAGCTGACTTGATTGTTGGAGGATCCTGTCGGAGTCACAACTTTCGACTCCGATCAGGACTTATCTTGCAGATCCCCCAGTGACGATCTCATCCTCTCCAGCTCTAACTCGATTACAGTATCAACCAGATTCTGCACTAATAAAAATAGTGCTAGAGGAATGGTCCTATTTGAGTCCTTATTCTAAAAGAAGTGCTCAGTCGATCTTGATCTTCTTTTTCCTTTTAATCTTTCGAGATCCTTCGAGATCCATCGAGATCTATCTCTGTTCAATCTTTTTAACCTAGAAATGCCTCCAAAGAAGATAATTATCCGATGATCCGCTACTTCTATCATTAGATTTGAGCCGGATCCGCCCATTCCTACTTCATCACCAGCACCTCGACCTCCTCCACTGGTAGTCATGGTAGATTCAGAGCAGTTCAACCTACTGTTGCAGCAGGTTCGAGGCCTCACCAAAATGATGCAAACCATACAGCAACCTCCGATAGTGGATCCACCAAAAAATCTTCTATCAGAGTGTCAAGAATCGATCCCAAGGAGGCACACTTGGGTCAACAGATCCATCACTCCTGAAAATGAGAAATAAAGAGCTGAAAAATCTTATTCTGACCATGATTCCTCTCTAGAAGAAATCTTCTCCATCTACAGTCAGAAGCCTTTCAGGATTTACGATCGAGATGATACTCTTAATCAAAAATTATAAAAAATGGACCGACGGATTGAGAAACTCCATCATGTCATCCCAACTCATCATGATGATATCTGCATCGATCTTTTCTTCTTTGCTCGAATTATGCAAGAGTCTATCCTGCCGAACTTTAAGCTTCTCCAATTCAAAAGCTACGATGGGACCACTGATCCGATCGACCATCTAAAGGTCTTTCGGACTATGATGCTGCTCCATGGCATACCAGATGCCATCTTATGCTAAGCTTTTCCATCTACTCTTAAAAAAGCAGTAAGAAATTAGTACTCGATATTGAGATCGAGTATGATTTTCTCTTTCGACTAAATGAGCCATCAGTTTGTGGCTCATTTCATCAGTAGTCGACGTCCCAGAAAAGGTTTGGACTCCCTCATCAACATCAAGCATAAAGAGAAAGAGTCCATCCGAGCTTATGTCAACCGCTTCAATGTTGCTGTCCTTGAGATCCGAAATTTGGATCAATCCATTGCTATAGCCGTGTTGAAGGGTAGTCTTCCAAAGAATGATTTGTTATTCTTCCTGGAGAAGAAGTATCACAGAAATTTTATCGATCTACTGGCTCGAGCTGAAAGATATGTCCGAACTAGGAAAGCCTTCAAGTTGAAGGATGAGGTAGCCATAGGAGAGCGGCAGACGAGAGAATCTAGCAAGCCCATAGTTGAAGAAAAGTCGAACGAAGTTCGATCGTGCTCTCGAACTTTTTTAGAGCACAAGCAAGCTCAAACTCCTCATCGAGCTTGCCATCAAAGAAGCTCTGATAGGACGGCACGAGAAAGTTCTTTCTCTAGAAAATTTCATAACTATGCCTCCCTTAATGCTCCAAAAATACAAGTACTGATGGAGATCAAGGAGCAACTACCAAGGTCAGAGAGGATGCACACTTATCCTGGCAAGCGGGAGAGGATGCGCACTTATCCTAGCAAGCACAATCCTAACAAATACTGCCTCTATCATTGTGACCATGGTCACGATACTAAAGAATGCATTTAGCTCCAAGATGAGATCGAGGAGCTCATCAGGCGAGGCTGGCTTGGTCGATTTCTACGATCAGTCCAAAGAAAGAGAGAATCGATCAAGAACACTGCCACAGCCAAAATCACCAAGAAAGGAGGAGCAACAGGAAGGTTGGCCACCTCTCGGCATCATCATCACTATCTCTAGAAGACTTCGACGAGAGGAAGCCGGTGGATCTGAAGGGTCAATGAAGAGACAGAGGACTGAAGAACCCATAGTCTTCACTGAAGCAGATGCACAGAAAGTTCAATTCTCGCACAATGACGTGGTTGTAATTACTTTAAATATTGCAGACTTAATGCACGCCGTGTCCTTGTTGATAATGAAAGTTCAGTCGATGTCTTATTTTATGATGCTTTCTCTAAAATGTCTATACCTAATGGTCGGCTTGGACCATAGAACTTCCTATTGGTAGGCTTCACTAGCGTGCAGTACCAGTTAAAGGTATAATAACTTTGATTGTGGCTGTAGGGTAATATCTAAGACAGTCCAGGGCACGGGTGGAGTTCCTGGTAGTAAAAGCTTCATCGACTTATAACGTAATCCTTGACCAACCTGGTTTAAATGCACTTCGGACGGTAGTGTTGACATACTACTTAAAATAAAGTTTTCAATAAGTTATGAGATTGGAGAAGTTAGAGAAGATGAAACCCTGGCGAGGCATTGCTACTCAATTGCTTTGTAGAGGGGTAAGCGACCAGATCCTTATCCGATTGATGGGCTTGATGTCTATGATGATCTAATGGAAGAGCGAGATGAGTCTATGGAAGATCTTATTTTTGTTCCACTGAATGACGAAAATGCGGAGCATACGATGTAGATCGGCTCTAACCTAGCATAACAAATATGAGAGCAACTTATCAAATTTCTACAGAGGAATGCGGATATTTTTGCTTGGGTCCCCGACGACATGCCCAAGATAGATGCAAAGGTCATGGAACATCGACTGACGGTCGATCCTAAACATCGGCCAGTGAAAGAGAAGATGCGTAGCCAAGCTCTAGAGAGATAGAAAGCAATTACAAAGAAAGTTGACAAGCTCCTCAAGGTCGGATTCATCTGAAAAGTCAACTATCCGAACTGAATCTCCAACGTCATGCTCGTCAAAAAGATGAACGATAAGTGAAGAATATGCATAGACTTCAAAAAGTTGAACAAAGCCTATTCAAAAGATAGCTATCCCCTATCCAGGATTGATCAACTAATGGATGCAACCTCGGGCCACGAGCTCCTTATCTTCATGGATGCCTTTTTCGACTATAACTAAATCCGGATCGCACCAGAAAATGAGAAGATGACTGCTGTTATTACTGATCATGGTCTTTACTATTATAGGATTATGCCTTTTGGACTAAAAAATGCAGCAATAACATACCAGTGCCTAATCAACAAATCCTTCAAGGAGCAGATCGGCTACAATATGAAAGTATATGTAGATGACATGCTTATCAAGAGTCGAGCTTTAATAAATTATATTGTCGACCTTGAAGAGACCTTCAGCACCCTCAGGAGATACAAGATAAAGATGAACCCAACCAAGTGCACATTCATTGTAACTTTAGAAAAGTTATTGGGATTAATGGTGTCGAGGCACGAAATCGAAGCAAATCTGAAGAAGATTTGGATCATTCAAGAGATAATTGCTCCAAAATCAATCAAAGAAGTTTAACACCTGACTGAAAAGATGGCGGTCTTGAACTGCTTCATCTCGAGATCGATCGAGCGATGCATGCTCTTCTTTTAGATCTTAAAGCAGCCAAAGAAATTCTGCTGGACCACCGAATGTCAACAAGCCTTTAAAGAGCTCAAAAATTTTTTCTGTTCATCTCTCCTATTAGCAAAGTCTGAATTCGAAGAAGAATTATTTTTGTACCTGGCGGACTTTCGAGTGGCCCTTGCGGCAGTCCTAGTCAAAGAGGAGGTGAAAGTACAATGATCGATTTACTATATGAGCTGAATCTTGAGGAACGTTGAGATCAGGTATATCAAGTTAGAAAAATTAATTTATGCTTTGCTGATTACAGCCCAAAGGCTCCGATCTTATTTTCAAGGGCACACCATAATTCTCATCACTGATCAGTCAATTAAAGCAGTCCTTCATCGAACGGATGCCTCCGGAAGAATTGCAAAATGGACAATCGAGCTTACAAAATTTGACATCAACTACCGACCTCAATCATTGATCAAAGCCCAAGTATTGGTAGATTTTATAGTTGAATGCACCATTCTGGATGAAGTCAAGCTTGAAAAAATGAAACCAGCATTCCATAGTTGCAGTTGAGCTCCTTTGAAGAAAGAGCCAATCTTTCTGAAGGTTTTTGGTTTGCCACCTATACAGTCGTCCTATCATAGGGCGTGTCTATAAGTTGCCCCATGATAGGGCGACTCTATAAATCGTCCTTCTAAAGAGTGATTCCATAAGTCGCCCTTTAAAAGGGCGACTTTGATATCCTCCCGGCATACCATAACTCCGCTTAGAATCATGACATTCATTATCATTACCACTCCATATATCTGTATATTCCTTAACTCAATTATTTTCGACACATTCTTGGACACCTACTATGTTAGGATTCTAACAAAAATAATAGAACTATTTAAAGAAAAAATGATTGATTAGAACCTTATTTTTTTATGAGCACTTTCTTGAGATATAAATTCAAGCTTCTTCGATCATGTTTATAGTTAACAGTATAGGATATCTTAGAAATAATGGACAATCTCAGTGTTCAACCATATAACCTGTATCAAGATCGATAATGATTTTTTTTTGCAACCAACAAAACTTGAAGCATATGCATCAACTTGAAAAAAATTATAACATTAATTTTAAATTAATTTTTTTACAATATTTGATTATTACAAAGTTTGTTAGCTATTGGGTGTAAACCCTTTTTCCTGCCAAAGTCCAATGTGATGCCGAGCCTTTAGGTGACTTCATCCGATGAAGACAACCACGTCTGATTCCGATCGATCAAAAATTTATGCTCGAGCGTCAAAACTGTAGACCTCCAATTTGAATTTATCGGCTGATCTTCTTCACCCAGATTTCTAGCTCCTTCAGGTATCCTCAGAACCTACAGGACATTATAGATTTTATTCGGACGAACTTGAACAGTGATGACAACCCACAAACGGTCGAGTAATGGGCCTGATTATGGCTTGGTTTGGCTGATCTTTGTACTCCTTGAATCTCTCCCTAACAATAAGCCATCTAAGTTGTTCGATATTGAACCGACACCGAATCAACGAAACTCCTTCCTAGATGAATCCCTACGATATACTAAGGATAGTAGACCTCGAAATTCCTGCATCAAGAACTCTAAATATGCAAGCAAAAGGACCTCGTCCTCTTTTATCAGCCTCCAGATAGCCTCAAAGGCGGTCAAGCTTCGAAGGAATAAACAAACAGATCCTCTCCAAGCAGATCCTCTTTCACTCCTACCAGACAAATTTCTTCCAACCGACGTCCTCCCCATTAGTCTCCTCCCTAGCACTAGTCGATTTTCTTTCCATCAACCTCCGTCCATCCGAATTTCTTACATCAGCTAAGAGGGGACTCGTTGTTATGCATTTGCTTCTCCAATGGACCTCCTTCCAGAATTCTCCAATAAGATTATTTTTGGAGTTCTTCTCTTTTAGCCAGGCTTCTCCTTCTAGTGAAATTATTTTCGGACTCTTCCAATGGACTTTCTTCAGGACTCCCCCAATCACAGGACTTTCGAACCCCTTTCAGTCAAACTTCCTGCAGTCGTCCAGAAAAGTCTCCACACCTATGCAAATTCGGCTATCCGCACAGCATGAACCCCACTATCACACAGACAATCTTAAAGAAGTCCAAACTCCTTTGGAATTGATGAAACTCAAAGCTCTTCACCGTCAGCACCTATCTCTCCTGAACTTCAATTATTAAATCCCAATGAACTGATACGTCATGACAACAGACACTACTCTCCATAATAAACTCTATATGGCCCGGAGCGGTCCACTATCAGACGATTATGGCTGTCGCTCTTAGTTTGTTACAGACTCCACCTATAAAAAAGATCCTTCAAATACGTTTCTCTCCAAAGCTCTCTTCTCCTTCCAAAAATTCTACTATCTTCTTTTCTAAGCACTTCATTTTTGTTGGCCAAAAGAGCTGACTTGATCGTCGAAGGATCCTGCTAGAATCGTAACTTTTGACTCTGGTCAAAACTTATCTTGCAGACCCTCCAATGGTGATCTCATCCTCTCCAGCTCTAACTCGATTACAGCGTCAACCAGATTCTGCACCAACAGAAATGGTGCTAGAGGAATGGTCCTATTTGAGTCCTTATTCTAAAAGAAGTGCTCAATCGATCTTGATCTTCTTTTTTCTTTTAATCTTTCAAGATCCTTCAAGATCCATCGAGATCCATCTCTGTTCAATCTTTTTAGCTTAGAAATGCCTCCGAAGAAGACAACTATCCGACAATCCGCTGCTTCTACCATCAGATCTGAGTCGGATCCATCCATTCCTACTTCATCACCAGCACCTCGATCTCCTCCACTGACAGTCATGGTAGATCCAGAGCAGTTCAACCTATTGTTGCAGTAGATTCGAGGCCTCACCAAAATGGTGCAGGCCATGCAGCAACCTTCGATGGTGGATCCACTGAAAAATCTCCTATCGGAGTGTCAAGAATCGATCCCAAAGAGGCACACTTGGGTCAGCAAATCCATCACTCTTGAAAAAGAGAAATAGAGAGCTGAAAAATCTTATTCTGACCATGATTCCTCTCTAGAAGAAATCTTCTCCATCTACAGTTAGAAGCTTTTCAGGATCTACGATTGAGATGATGCTCTCGATCAAAAATTACAAGAAATGGACCGACGAATTGAGAAACTCCATCATGTCATCCCAACTCATCATGATGATATCTGCATCGATCCTTTCTTCTTTGCTCGAATTATGCAAGAGTCTCATCGAACTTTAAGCTTCTCTTTCGAAGCCGATGGCACTGATTCAGACATCTGAACCTTCAGAATTGATTGCCATAATTTATTTTGTTAGATATATGTGCCCTAGAAGCCAGAATTGGCTGACACTTGTAATACACTTCTAGGGGCAAAATTATAATTTTGACTATAATCACTAAAATTGATTATTTTCTATCACATATATGTATTTAGTATCTGTGATACATTCTTTGAGTTAATGGTAATGATAATTCATATTTTTAAGAGTTGAAAATTTAAGACATGAATAATCATTATTAACTCATAAAATGCTCCCGACCATAGGATCATCACGAGGATGGTGATTGATCCGGAAAGGTTGGTGTACAATCGCTTCTCTTTAGTAGATGAGTCTTGAGTCTACGGTGTGGAGACACCGGAGCGAGAGTACAGGTACTCGTTAGAGAACGAGGGCACTGAGCGTGACCACCTCGAGTAGTCATTAGGAAGTCTACCTTCTCGTCAATGACTGACTCGATGCTGCAGTAGTGTGTCTGGTTCTTTGACCTGAGGTGCATCGGCAGTTCACCTTGAGGGTGTTATAGTTTGACTACACCATTACTCGGTCTCCTAGCCATATGGAACCCTGAGGTGTATGTTGGCTATAGCATGTTCATTGTAGGAACTGGATTGCATCAAGATGGAATCTATCTACCTCGGTGGTAGAGGAGCAGCCCTATGATGATCATGAGAATCAAGTCCAGAAGCCCATGGCCATGGCAGAGTGAAATAATAGAAAGAGTTTCTATTTAGATTTTCACATTCGGACTCGAATCGAATGATTACATCATATGACAGAAACTAGGGTTTGACGAGTTCACCTTAACCCTAATCTGATCGGGGCTCAAGATAGAAGAACTTAATCACACAGGTAGCTGCACCAAGAGGTTCGCATTCAGCTCTGATGGGTTGCCACCATATACTGCTAGGTGTCACTGGTGGATTTTGGGAGCAATTAGAATGATTTAGATGATCGATCATTCTAGCTGTTCGAATCAGAAGAGTTCTGATCCATCGAAAGGAGTTTCGATGATGTCGATGATAGAGATCATGACATATCCCATTACCATACAGAACTGAACCTAACTGGGTCACACAAACAAGGGTTTGAATCTGGTGATCATCAATTGAACTGATCTAGTTCAATTGATCTGAATGAGATTCAATTAGGTTCAAGGAAAATCGTGCTAGCACTCGATTGAACCTAACGTTCTTCTTTTACTATCATAAATAAGTTGTCCTGACTGAGCCAAAGGAGTTTGTGCTCAATCAGAGGCCTTCATATGGTCTGACTGGAGGTTGTCCAAGTCAGAAAAGGGTTGTCTTATTTTGTAAGACATTACCTGCCATTTTTGGTCACCTGCCATTTCTTGTTCTTTGACTTTGGTCAAAAGTCTACCTTTGACTGGTCAAATGTTGACCATTGACACTTTGACTTTTGACCACATGTCATGCACCTATTGGAGAGCTGGTGGGGGCCTTGTCCCCCTGCCAGAACCTGGCAAGGAGGAGGGCGCACGCCAAGGGGTGGCGTGCCCAAGTTGGAGGCGCCTAGGAGTCCTTGTTGGACAAGGACTCCATCTCCTTTTTGGATTCCAAATTAGAGTTCTCCTAAGAACCAACTTTGACTGGTCTTAGGCGCCCTCTAAGGAGGAATCCAGGGGACTCTATTCCCACCAATCAGATTTAGATCTGATTTCACAAAGGGTTGTGATTGGTTGGGAAGAAGAGGAGTTGGATCACGCTTAGTCTATAAATAAGACCCTGCGCCCAACTTAAAGAGGAGAATCAATTCTCCCACGCCCCAAGGCTGCCTCTCCCCTCCTTCCTCCATGCCAAGTCATCTTCTCCCCTTCCTCTCCACGTCCAAAAAGTTTTGGATCTTGGTTGGTGCGATTCAGATCAAGAGAAAGGCGATCAAAAGCTAGAAGGCTGCGCTGCTGCAAAGGACGACTGCTGATCTTCAAAAGAGTTTTGAAGATCCTCCAGATCAGATCCAGATCTAATTTTTGGAGATGTGATAGAGAAGAAGAGGATCTCCAGATCCAACCTGAGTGGATACCGGTAGAGGCCAGGCACTTGCGTGGCTAGATCCAGAACCTTCCGCTGCTTATCAGGATCATCAACAGGGTAATAGGATTACCCAAATCAAGGTAAATTAAATTTGATTTAATTTATCTTATTTTATTTTAATTATTAAAATAATAAGAATTAGATCTAAAATATTTTCAAGATCTGATTTAGATCAAAGAAAAAAAATTTTGAAATATATCTCTTGATCTGATCAGATCTGAACGAACCTGGACCGGGAAAATCAGGATTTTCCTTCAACTGGTATCAGAGCCAAGGTTCTAAAGTATTTAGATCTAATTTTAAATTTATTTTAATTAAAAAATAAGTGATTTTAGATGTCACATGAGATGTGATCAGATCTAAAATTAAAAAATTAAAATTAAATGATTTGGATCTAAGATTAGAAAATATGCATGACTAGTTCTAAAATAGAATAGTTCTATAGAATAGTCTTGCATGTTTTTGATTTAATTTGATTAAATCATATTTTAGATCTATTTATTTACTATTTTTTGATATTATAATTATTATAATAACATCTAAAAAATAATAAATAAAAATTATTTAATTTTAAATATCATATGAGATATGATTGATGCATGTCTAGACTAGTTGTAGAATAGTTCTACATAATTGTCTAGATTAGAATTTATTTTGATTAGATCAATTTAAATCTAATTTTTTAGATTATTATGAGATAATTTAGATCTGAAAATATGCATGATTCGATACATGAGATGTATGCAAAATATGCCATGATTAGATCTAATTTGTATATGAGATATATGATATAGATCTAAAACTGTTTTGTAGTATTTACATGTTCCTGATTAAGGCGTTCCTCTTGGCCGTCCGGTCATAAGAACGAAGAAGGGTTTAAAGGCCCTCTCTTCCCATTCGATGGGGTGTTCTTATGACGTGTAGGGGTGCTGCGTGTTCGTCCTTAATCAGAAATCCAAAACTTACTTTCTGCAAAACCCTAGATCCTGAAACCCTAGGATTTATTGTGCATATTTTGTTTATGAACCCTACTTAATTAAGAATTAAGATTATGGAATATTAATTAGGTCTAAAATTGAGAATTTTAGATCTAAGACATATTCATAATACTGGGTTCGGGCTTGGGTAGCTCAATTAGGTCTAAGCGGTTGATCAAACCGAATCAAGAGTTGGTTAGATGGGATCAACAATGCTTAAATTGACCAGCCTAATAGGATTAAGTCTGGGTCAAGATCGAGTCACGATCAAGCAAGACCTAATTAGGCTCAGAGGTTAGAGTCTGGATTGTAGGCTAACCCAATTGGTTCTGACTCAACAATTTGGTGTCTAAGGTAAGTTTGGCACATACGACCGACTGGATTTTTAATTGGAAGCTACTCGACCTGAATGCATTCTTGTACGAGTTAATGGCATATTCCTTCCACCGATCTCACTTACCTGGCCATATCTGTTGACACAGTTCTGATCTGAGGTGGTCAATAATCCGAGCTAACCCATGCCACTAGGTTAGTCATAATTGTTATGACTATGACAAGTCTAGTTTAATGAGACCTGAATCAATTCTCCCTAAGAAAAGATTAAGTCTGAGGTCTTCCACCATTGTAGATGTGCGGGCCCTTCCCGGGGTTGATTGTTCTCGGACTGGATACAGTGGCTCAGTTGCACCGGGAAAGATGCAACCATGTCTATTAGGCATTGGATGCTATGGGCTGGAGGATGAGTTGGGCTCAATATTTTGGATACGGTGAGAGACTCAATTAGGAATCCAGTCTATGCAAATGGTGGGTCTGACTTAACTAAGGAGTGGATCAATATTTCGGATACGGTGAGATTCATGAATTAGAGACCAAGTTTGGGTGCACCATGATTAGAGAATCATTGAACAAGAGTTGTTCACTCATTGGCTAACCCATCACCAATAACTGTTAGGTGAGGTGATGAGTCAGTTGGTGAGACCGCACCACCCACTAGAAATCATTAATCATGGAGATTTTTGCATCTCTACAGAGGGAGTGTAGGGATCCGAGAAAATAGTGGGAGCTAATTTTATTTAAAAATAAAATTTCTAAATAAATTGGTCAAGTCAATAATTACAGTATCTAACTAGAATCTTTGACTCTCTAGGAAAAATGTCTGCGTCCAACCCATTGGCACGTATCCTGGACACACATAGACTGACCGGACCCAATTATAAAGATTGGCTCAGGAACTACAAAATTATTTTGGGTTTTGAGAAGTTAACCCATGTATTGGACCAGGACCCTCCCACCTTACCAGCCCGTCCATCCACTGAACAGAGAGCATCTCTGGAAAAAATGGATTAGACGAAGATAATAAGGCCAGATATTACATGTTGGGCTCGATGTCTGATGAGCTCCAGCGCCAACATGAAGATATCGGGACTGCTCGCCAAATGTTGGCTCACCTGCAGGAGATGTTTGGTGAACAGAGTCGCGCAGCCAAATATCAAGTCACAAAATGACTTTTTAAGGCTAAGATGCGTGATGGGCAGTCAGTCCAAGATCACTGTCTGACAATGATCAAGGACATGGAAGAGCTTGAGAAGCTCGGTGTGAAGTTAGACTTGGATCTGCAGAATGATATTATTCTGCAATCCTTGACTGATGCATATGGGCAATTCATCATGAATTACCACATGCATAAACTTCAAAATTCCTTGGCCGAATTAATGAATATGCTGGTTACCGCTGAGCTTTCTATGAAAGGTTCTAAAGGCTCAGTTCTTGCTATGGAACGGACTTCTTCCAAAAGAAAGTCTTATGGAAAGAAAAAGAAGTCTGAAAAAGCAAAAGGTGGAAGGATCAAAGAAGAAGAAGGCAGAAGCCGAAGAAGAAGGATCGATGTCAAAGGAAAAGTATTTCCATTGCAACAGCGACGGCCATTGGAAGCGGAACTGCCCTACTTACCTGGCCACCCTGAAAGAACAAGAAGGAAGGTCCTTCTGGAGGTATGCTCGTTATTGAGTCTAACCTTACGATTTTTCTTCTGCATCCAGTTGGGTGCTTGACTCTGGTTCTAGTGCTCATCTGTGCACTTTCATGCAGGGTCTTGAGGATAGCAGGAGGCTGAGGGATGGAGACATGATCCTACGCATCGGTAATGGAGCAAGAGTTGCTGCAGTAGCCGTGGGAAACATACCCTCTTCGATTACCATCTGGTTTAGACTTAGTTTTGAAAGACTGTTATTATGTGCCTGCAGCTAGCAGGAATTTGATTTCTGTTTCATGCTTAGCACAAGAAGGCTATGTGATTACCTTCTTTAAGGACCATTGTAACATTCTTTATGAAAGAAATAAAATTGCAAATGGTTTCCTTATTAATGGTCTTTATCAGCTACATATTGATGTACCTATTCTAACTATCGAGCAAAACGTGAATGCCAAACGACCTAGGGATAGTCCAAATGATAGATATCTATGGCACCTGAGATTAGGTCATATAGCAGAAGATAGGATCAACAAATTGGAGAAAAATGGGCTATTGAGTCCATTGACTTTCCGAGTCATATCCAACTTGTGAATCTTGTCTTCAAGGCAAAATGACTAAACTCCCTTTTGTTGGACATGGGGAGAGGGCCACAGATCTCCTTGCCCTAGTACATACTGATGTGTGCGGCCCATTTGATGTGCCGGCTAGAGGCAATTTTGTCTACTTCATTACCTTTACCGATGATCTGTCTAGGTATGGGTATGTGTATCTTATGAGACACAAGTCTGAAGCTTTTGAAAAGTTCAAAGAATTCAGACATGAAGTAGAAAAATAAACTGAAAAACCCATTAAGGTTCTTCGATCAGATCGAGGAGGTGAATACCTTAGCCGGAAAATTCCTAGACTATCTCAAAGGAAAATGGCATAGTCTCTCAATGGACTCCACCAGGAAACACCTCAACTCAACGGGGTTTCAGAATGGAGAAATCGGACTCTATTGGATATGGTTCGATCCATGATGAGCTTCACAGACCTCCCTGATTTTCTTTGGGGACACTCATTGTTAACTTCAATTTATCTACTGAATAGGGTTCCCTCTAAAACCGTTCCTACCACACCGTATGAGATATGGCACGGTAAGAAACCAAGTCTGAGTCATCTCAGAATTTGGGGTTGTCCGGCTCATGTCAAAAGACAACAAGCGGACAAGTTAGAGTTTAGGTCCTTTCAGAGCTCGATTCATAGGATATCCTAAAGAGTCATTAGGATACTATTTCTACATTCCAGAAGACCACAATGTGATTGTGAGTCGACATGCCATCTTTCTTGAAAAATAGTTTATTCAAGATAGCGGCATTGGAAAGCAGATTAAGCTTGATGAGAAAGTCTCACAAGTACAACGAGCTAAGGACCAATTGGAACCAAATCAGGTTGAGCCAATAAGAACACTACCTCCTCCACCTCGTAGATCGGAAAGAGTTTTCCATCCCCTGAAAGATACTTAGGTATTATTTCAGAGGAAAGTAGAGGAAAATGTTCCTCATAGGTAATGGTGCTCATGGTGATGATCCCAAAACCTACAACGAGGCGATATCAGATATCGACTCCGAGAAATGGCTAGAGGCAATGCAGTCAGAAATTGACTCGATGCACTCAAACCAAGTCTGGACCTTGGTAGATCCACCAGAAGGTATAGTACCTATTGGGTGTAAATGGATCTTCAAGAGAAAGATTGGTGCAGATGGGAATGTGGAGACATTCAAGGCTAGACTAGTGGCAAAAGGTTATAGTCAATGCGAAGGCATTGCTGGATCGAGTGCCAAGTGCTGTCCAAGAAGCACCGGATCATGAGCAGTTGTAGCATACGTACTTCTATTCTTAGCGATCTGTATTTTCTTTTAAACCAGTCAGAGGTGCTAAGATCAAACGAAAATCCGACCCATAAGTGATGGAATGCTGGATGAAGCAAATCCAAAGTACAGGACCTTTGAATGGTGACATAGGCAGTGGAGCCAGAGGAGTTCAACCGCTGGATTCTCAAGCTGTGGACAAACCAAGGTCCATTGGAGTTACCACTCAGCTGATTGAGCGGAGAGAATGGCTAATGGCAAGAGGGTCAGAATCGATTCAAGAGAATTGGATTATGGATGGGTGGTGTCGGTTTAAGACCGTGCTAAGCCACAACTGCTCTTTAAACAACCAGCAGGGGAGACAGAGCGCTTCTTTCCAAGGCTCTGGATTTGTGTGTCAGAGACAATAACAGAGGAAACAAAGATCTGAGAAGAGAGATTCTGGAGAGATGGCTAACATCTCTTGGAGTCGTAACGAGGATGTCATCACTTCCATTCCAAATCTGGATTTCAAGAAGCCAAAACGCCCTTGCAGAATTATGTTCCCTTTCACCTTACAATTGATGGGCAAACGATACCTCATTGTAGTTTATGATGTTTGGAGACAACGATGAATGGTATGAAAATTGGATTCTGGCTGCCAAATAGATGGTGAATGGGCTGACCGTCTTGCTTTTGGATTGCCTAAGGGAAGCGTGAGGCGAGTTTATGTCACAAAGTAGATTGGGAAGAGTGGCCGTAAAAGAGGTTGGGAAGAAAATCTTTACCACTTCAACCTCTCACCGATCGCGAAGTTGTTGGGGCATTATATTCATGGATTCACTAACAAAAGATGTTCGCATGTCCGATCATCCAACCATAACAGGCATTGAAGAAGGAAATTTTGACAATTGCAGTGGCCTGCCATTGGCGCAAAGACTGTTGGGGAAGATTTTGAATGGATTCCTTTCCCATCATCCGGAGATTCAAGAGGGAAAAACAAGCTTGAGCGATGATAGCTCTAAAAGCAAGTGGAAGTGTTTGATAAGATTATGTTCATTTTATTGTTGGGATAAGCCATTACACCCAATTGATATGGTTTGAACTTTCCATTTTATCTTAGTGATTAATGAATTTTATCTTTACTAACATTAAATGCAATGTACATTTATATCTAAGATGTAAGAGAGCGCAAAAATAAATAATAGCTGAAATGGAATATAAAAAAATTACCATCAGACAACTGGAAGAAAAAGAATATGTATAATCCATAATCCATTACTTGATACATCAATTTTGGAGGCACATCAAAATGTTAAAGGATTTCCTATATACATTTCTTTTTCATTTACTTAGTGAAAGTGACTAGGGTACGCCCAATCTTTTATTTTTTTTTAAAAAAAAAAATCTTAAAGAGCTGTCTTCATATTCATTCTGTTTCATAAAGCTACCCAATTACTCATGTTCTTTAGAGAGTGATAAATTTTGTTGTGATGGCACAGTCTGCGAGTCTGAACTTAATCATGATTAAAAGTTGCAGTCTAACACATAAAAACCAAAAGCACGTAGTCCTCAATAAAGAAAGTACTTCCATGTTCTGCGTTAACTGCAATATGGAAGAAGGGATACACCTATTTCAATTAGGTTTCAGAGACAATTTCTAAAAAACATTCTTCTCATTTGCTAAAAATAAACAAGACATAATTATTTTTATGTTTTGAACTTCCAAAGAGAAATTTTGATTTTATAGGAAGAGCAATTGCATTCAAGAGATATTTTGTGTTCAGATGTTGTGGGAATATAAAGCGGACAATTAAATACTCTTTAAGTGTGGAACATGGTTATATTTGTATAAGCTTGCATGTTAGAACATCAGCTTGAACTTTCAACGGAATGGTCATTTATGTAATCGAAAGATGCTGCCTTGATTTCGGAAGAATCTGGGAGTAGAGAATCAAAGACACTGAGCTCTCTCTCTATATTTGAATCTTGTTATCACTGCTCAGAAAGCAATCAGCCAAGTTTTTTATTTCAGTTTTCCAGCAATCTGGACTTAAGGTTCAAAGATGTTCCAGCGCTCACTTTAGGTAATTGATGAATGTTGCTTCCTCAGAAGGTCTTTGTTAAGAGAAAGACATTTCAGATTCTTTATTTTTTTACAATGTTTCAGATGCATGATTGGTTGGTTCAGAGAGTATTACAGATGTTTCAGATTTGGCAGATTTCGCACACTAGAAGTTTCAGAAAGTGTTTCAGCAAAGAAGAATTCAAAGTTCTTCCCTGGTCAGATGGTCACAAATCAAAATTTTAATACAAGTTCCAGATTGCATACTTGATCTTTTT